>MCJB01049183.1:0-13697 GCA_002018475.1 Nicotiana obtusifolia
GGGTTAAAATAGCCGTTTTTGGTCGTTGCCCAACGGCTATTTCCTCAATAGAGCCGTTGGCCAACGGCTAGAATTTAAAGAAGCTTCAGCCCACTGCCGAACCGGTCCGGTCCGGTCCGGCCGATTCCGGCCCAAAATTTATCCGGTCAATCCGGTCCAAAAGCCTAAAATTGTCTCGTAACCGGACCACTAGCCCACCCCCTTTAATTGGTCCGATTCCTACCGGTCCGGGCCGATTTCCGGTCACGAACCGGTCCGGTCCGGTCGGAACCGGACCAGTTGCCAGCCTTAGTTGCGATGAACTTTCATTTGTTGAATGATTTTTTATATATTTAAATTATTTTGAAAGAATAAAGTACTTTTTAATTTTCTTTTCACATTTTACTTAAAATAAAATTAAAAGACTTAATTATTATCTTTAATAATAAATATTTGTGATTATTTATCTACTTATATAATATTAACTATTAAGTAAAATCCTTTTATGATCTTATTTATAATTTGATACTTAAAAGTACGTTTTATAAAGCTTGGTCAAATACAAATTGTCGTTCAAAAGTGTTTTTCAAACTGATTAGCCAAACATAAACTGTTTTTCTCTTAAAGTAATTTTGCAAAAATCACTTTTGAAAAAAACACTTCTTACAATAAACTGATTTTTACAGTTCGGTCAAAAAAGCTATTAGTCACCGTATATAATTTAGTCACAACTTAAATGAGAACCAAACAACCTGTAAAAGTATTACAAAGCTTTTATTTATGATTTTAGTTTTTCTGTTACTGTTGTATTTCTTCATACATAACTTATGTTATAAAATAAAGGCCAAATACATAGACATGTACCAAAACTTGGCATCGACTTTCATATGGAGACTTAAAGTTTGGGTCTTTCCTATCAGGCACTCGAACATCCTCCCAAGGGTGCCAATTAAACACAGACCGATTGTAACGAACCGACCAGTCATTTTGAGATCTAGCGCGTCGTTTGGTAGTTTGAGGCATTCAGTAGCTTCACTTCAGGTATTATGACTTGTACGTGCGGTCGGAATTGAATTTCGGAAAGTTCGGAGTTGATTTGGAAAGAAAATTCTAAATTCGGAAGCTTTAAGTTGGAAGAGTTGACTAAGGTTTGACTTTTGAGTAAATGATCTCGGAATCAGGATTTGAAGGTCCCAATAGGTTCGTACAATTTGGACTTGGACGTATGTTCGGATCGGGTTTTGGATGACCCGGGAGCGTTTCGGCACTTAATATTGGAAGTTGTCACATTGAAGGTTTTTCAAGTTCTTTAGATTTGGTTTGGAGTAGGTTTTGGTGTTATCAAGGTCCGTTTGGGATTCTGAGCCCGAGAATAGTTCGGGGTGGTGATTTGTGTTATACGCAAAATTTGGCGTCATTTCGAGTTGATTTGATGGGAATTGGATGCGCGAAAGTGTTTCTAGATGTTTTTGAGTTTTATAATTCGATTCATGCGTTTTGGCGTCCGATTCGTACTTCTAGATGTTATTTTGGTGTTTAGAGAGCGCGAGTGGCTCCTATTATGTTGTTGGATGTGTGAGTGTTATTGGATGGTTCCCGGGGGCCTCGGGTGTGGATCATATTAGGAATCGGACTCGGAATTTGGCTTGGGGGACTGCTGGTGCACCAGTTCTGGTGCGTCCGCACCTGCGAGATTTTGGCTGCAGGTGCGAGCTTTTGATCGCATAAGTGCTTTTGGATGTGTGGTCTGTGGCCCCAGAAGTGGAGGAATTTCCGCAGAAGCGGCCTCGCTTCTGTGGTGAAAGGGCCGCAGGTGCGAGAAGGGTTGGCCAGGCCTGGAGCGTAGGTGCAACGCAGCTTCCGCAGAAGCGGGAGCCCGTCCGCAGTAGCCTAGGCCTGTGGCCTAGGCTAGGACCGCACCTGCGATGGGTTTTCCGCAGGTGCAGTGCTGTAGACACGCCCCAGGATCCGCATAAGTGAGAATCATTAGGGTAGTGAGGTTCATTTAATGTCGGAACTTAGACAATTTTATCTCATTTCTTTCATCCCTTGGTGATTTTGGAGCTTTTTGAAGAGGGGTTTCACCTAGCACTTTGAGGTAAGTGATTTCTATATGAGATGAGTTTAATACATGTATTTTGGGTAGATTCTTAGCATATAAAGTATAGAAATAGTGGGTTTATTTGAAAATCTAAGTTTTGATAAAAATGGTATTTAACCACGAAAATGATTATGGAATTGGATGAAGATTATATATTTGAGTTCGTGAGGCTATGGGTAACAATTATCTTTGAATCCCGATGATGAATTTTTGGAATCTTCCAATTTGGGTTGGGTAATTACTCTAATAGCTAAATTATTAGCTTTTGAGCGTATATTGATTATTTTATGTAACATTTGTTTAGCTTCAGATTGTTCGGCACCAAGTTGAGACCTTAGAGTAAATTTGTGGGCCGGAAATGAGCTTTGAGACGAGATAAGTCACTTGCCTAACCTTGTAAGAGGGAATTTACCCCATAGGTGATTTAAATTACTAATTTCTTTTAATTGTGGGGGCCACATATACACGAGGTGACGAAAGTACGTACATAGCTACTAATTATGCTTAAGTCCGGGTAGTCTAGGACCCATATCATGAAATACTTATAATGTTTGTACCCTACTTGTTAAATAAAGTTCCTAAATTATATTGAAACTTGATAAAGGATTTGTAAAGATCGAATTTCACTTACTTGAGTTTTGGCTAGTTACTTGACCAGTAATAGAAATTGTGTTTCTTTGTGTATTAGCCTTGTAATAGCTTTTAAATCGGATATTCATAAAGTATTCTCTCTTCTTGTGGAGTGAGCCGAACGCCTCGACAGTATAATAGATGCATCTATGGTTCGTGCGCTCAACCCTCGGCAGTGTACACATTATTTTGGATCGGGTTGTACGACCTCGGCATAAATCGTGTGTGTTAATGCTTGAAGTCCAAACACACTTGATATTATTTTCATGAATTGAGTGATTATTATTTATTTATTTGTTCGGAATTTATTTGGAATTAGCATGAGCTAATAGAAGACTTTTGGAAATTACTATTAGTTAAAGAATTATTTAATCATTGTTGTCATTGTGTTAATATTACTATTCACATATTCTGTGTCTATTTAGCATTTATGTATTTTATGGTTAGCCCATAGTAAATGTCGATGTCGACCCCTCGTCACTACTTCATCGAGGTTAGACTGGATACTTACTTGGTACATTTGTTTATCTGCAGGATCTGAGGCAGGTGCATCTGGCAGTCATTCCGGCGCGCACCTCGTTATCCCGAGGCCTAGTGGTGAGTTGCTCTTCTGAGTCCGTTTTGTAACATCCGGAGTCTCTATTTTGTATTTATTTTCTGTCTACTCTATTTCAGACAGTAGTGTAGAGTTTTGTATATTCTACTAGTTGCTCATACACTTGTGACACCAGGTCTTAGAACACATGCTAGTAGACTTTATGGTTTTTGGGCAATTATTTCACCGCATTTGCTCTTACATTGGTTCTCGCCTTATTTTATTAAATCTTCTACTCCTTGTTTTCTTAATAATTAAAATTCAACTACTTTGGAATTATTAAAGGATTAATTACACGGTTAGATTGATGTTTGGTGTAAAAGATATATATTTCTATGTGAATCCCCTCATATTTGGCTTTTGTTTTATTAAATTGGGATGCTAATTGCTTCGATTCATGTTAAATTAAAGTATTTTTATGTGTAAGAATGAGTCAGGAGCAATTGGGGGCGAAACGAGCAAGAAACAAGACAAAACAAGACAAAAGCGGACGAAGGGCATTGGGCGCCACAGGCAGCGCCTGGCGCCACCTGTGGCGCTGGAGGCAGAGAGTTGAAGAAGGGCCACTGGACGCAGCGCCCTAGGGGGCGCCTGGCGCCAGCCAGGGCGCCGACGTCGGGAAACTGTCCTATTCCGTCTAGAAGTCTACTATTTTCGACCTTACCCCTTCCCAACACCTATATAAACACATCCAAACCCAAGAGGGACATATAGAACATGATTTGGGAGGCAAAACCACCACGGAACATCGCACGGAAGCATCAATCATCAGTTCTTCATCCTTTTCTAGTATTTTTATAGTTTATTCAATACTTTATATTTTGATTACTTTAATCATGAGTGGCTAATCAACCCTTGTTCTGGGGTTGTGATTAGCCATGAATATTGTGATTTGAAGTTAACGATTTCTTGATTATAATTCATGATTATATGATTGTTTCTTCACTTCTATGCTTAATTGCTTAATTGTTTGGCCATCAATTAAGTTCTATCATCTATCTATGCTATGTTTGGGAAAAGTATGTTTAGATTAAAGAAGAATTGAAGAAAGCATGTTCTTAACCTTTTAAGGAAGCGGATTCGTGGTTAGGATAGGAATATACTTAATCACCATGCTTAATTGAATATCGTGTATTTATTGCGTTCTTGATAGATTAATTCCATAGGAATATAGGTGTTAATTTTATTAAGAATAGGCGAATAGTACTTCGGAAGAAGGCTATGAGTACGTTTATCGATTAATTAGCAACCATACGTGAATTATATGAACGGGAAGTTAATTAGAACACAATAGGATTGGTGAAATAGTCACAACCCTGGAATATTTGTCCCCATTGATTAACAATACTTAATTTGTTCTTTGATAATACTAGTTATAAATTAGAGCTGTAGTTTAGAATAATCCTTCTATCAAAGTCGAATTTTGTTTGCTTAAATAACAATATTAGTCCTTTAGTAGGTAGTTAAATTAAGTCTCTGTGGATACGATAATCTGAACTTACAATCCTATATTACTTGTCGATCGCGTATACTTGCGTGTGCGTTAGGAAGCAACATAGATCCCGTTGGCTTGTCTAGCGACGACGTTGGGCGCCATCACGGCCTATAGGAGAAATTAGATCGCGAAACCAGTGACTTGTAATGTAGCGTGACTTTAATCAAAAATAGGCGCGTGAAGATTGATTTTTTCCTACATGGAGGATTCCAACGGTAAAAATTGTAATCCCTTCTCCAAACCCGAAAATCTACCATATTTTTCCCCTAAAAAAACCTTAGGTCGTCTCTAACATAGGAGATCGAAGATCCAAGCTGAAATTGCTCGATATTTTTGTCTTGTTTCATACCAGTAACTGAAGGTTGAACAAGTAAATGATTTTCTTTTGTTTCTTTCTTCCTTTTTTCTTTATTGTTTTGTGACTCGATGCAATTGGCAGTGGGTTCGTCTAGTTCGATTTCGCAAAAGACAAAGAATTCGCATAATGGACCCATTATTTGTCACTGTAGGATCAATGCTCTATTGAAAACATCATGGTCAGAGAGAAACCCAGGTCGTCAATATTATAGCCGTAGAATTGATGAAGTAAGAGCTTGAAATTATCGTCGATGTTGAATTTTTCTTCATTATTTGTGGGTTTTACAAATTCGATATTTTTTTGTCTGTTTTTTGTAGGACAAGGGTGGATGCAAATTTTTTATGTGGTATGTGACTCAATTTTGAGATCAAGCTACAAGGGTGATATTGGGGTTGCTGAAGAAGGTCAAAAAGAATGATGCAACCGAACTTAGTGCTAGAAGGTGGAAAAGATATTGTTGGTGTTAGTTATAATATTTATGTCGTGGGTTTGAAATAGTATTACTGGTTGATCGTATTATTTGCGATAAAAACACATTATTGTGTTACCTATTGTAAGACTTTTACATAATTTTATAGTCGGTATCAGTGGTTATAATTGGAATGATATCACTGGTTGTAACTGGGACATAAAGTGTACCTAGATATTGGACTATGCATTCAATCAATGATAATGGTATTTTGGGGCCTACTTTACATGGCTTATACTATATTTCACTGCTGCAAGATTTGTATAAATGCTATTGATAAATGATGCCAATACAAAACCAAAATACAAGATATGAACGTTGACAGTTCGTATAATAATGACCAAATAAAGACTTATATATATCAGACCAAGCTCGTAAAGAGCTACAAAATAGGTTGTTCATGATGTCAATACAAGACCAAAATACAAGAGCTAAAGCACAAACTGTCCTTGAAGCCATTGTAAGAACTAAACCAAAGGCTAATCATGTAGCCACCAATACAATACCAAAATAAAATTTTTGTTCAAGAAGTCATTACATGTCCAAAAACTTACCTAAACTATATTGAACAATTAAGTCACTTGGTTCCACTACTTTGGTCTGACAGAAAAGATGAGGATGTGCCTTCTTGACTTCCAGTTTTTGTATTCCTTGATGCACTCATTAACTGGAGTTGGTTAGTTGTCACTACTTGTCTGACTTTCCATTTTAGACCAGGCGACTTAAATCCAATATCTATATTGGTTTCGGTTGTATTCTTCAGAGGTCTCCCATATGATATCACTCTTTCAGATGGGATTACCAGGCTGAAAAATATCACATATCAGTCTATGTATTTGGCCAAATATAAAAGATATTAAAATAACATTTGCTTACATCCAGAACTGTTGTTCCACTCATAATGTTTGTATATATCCCAAATCCTGCAGGTCTTGGCCTCTTTTGGCCAATGTTAGAGGATGTGCCTTCTTGACTAGTTGCAGATCCTCTTCCTCTACAAGAAATCAACAGCTGTTTGGAATGCTCCCTTCCTTAAGCCAATACCTGTCCATCTTCCCCTTTCCCTACTACACCAGTTGATTGTGTTTGATTACATATAGTGACATGACGAGCGCAAAACACACACTTAAATATGCTCACTAGTCGAATATAGTATAATATAATAGCGTATCCACAGGGATTGGAGTTAAACAGTATTATCATAGTTTGTAGCTAGATTACTATTCAAGATGATCAAAAATTTAGATTTATGTGGTTATACTAAATTAATTAAGAATCTAGAGCTAATTGACTAATGACAATAGAAGCAAGGATTAAGCAAAGGAAGATATCAATGGGAGAAAATGGGTTTTGATAGGATAGGTGCAAGATAATTGTCTGAGATTTAACTCTAGATAATTCACTTCTAATGTTCAAGTAAGTCTCTCAATTCACTTAATTATCAGTAGAATTGTTTAGTAGAAACTCGTCTCTCGATTAAGTCTCAACCTCTCAATATGAACTAATTTAAGCTCTGTGAAGATATGCAAGAATGCATAATGGATTGGTCTTTAGGAGAGCCTCTCTCGATTATCCTCCTAACTAGGTTTAATCAATGATTCAATTAGCCTCTTTCGATTACTTAGAAGAATCTATAAACTCAACCAATAATATAATGCAAAGATATCACAAGTTATGCCTTTTTCGATTACAAGAACAATTGAATATAGATGCAATAATTAAATCTTTCAAAAACGATTCAAATACATAAAAATAGAGTTATAATCCACAAACAATTATCAATGCACCAAATCCATCAAAACCCAAAAAGATTTACTCCATAGATATGGAGAAGTTCTTCACAAATGTAACTATAGTATAGGAAAACATAAATTCAATCCAAACCCGGATCTTGAGTGAGGAAGAAATGATGAAATCCTTGTTCTTGTGTTCTTCCAATTCCTCCTTAGCCTCCTTGGCCTCCTTAGGTCGAAATTGTATCCAAAGTCCCGAAAATGATGTTTTTTCGTGTATTTAAGTCACCTCCCAATAAACCCCGGACGAGATTACCCTTTTGTAGCGGAAATAGGAAGCCAATCTAACATTTTTGTGCTACCGCGCCACTCCATGAGGCGCATTTGTGGGGAATTCCAGAAAAATTCCAAAAATCATTTCTGGGCACATTTTACACAAGCGTGCCGCACTTGGCGACGCGTTGTGCGTCACACTTGTATTGTTTCTGTTGCCTTACACTTTTGCTTTTGCAATGTTAAATCCAAAGCTCACTTTAATGTGCTTCTTGCCTGACTCTCTATTATCTCTTTCCTTCCCCAATTATTTGTGTTTGTCTTCTAATATTAGCTTTAATATTTTGCATGATGCATTTTTCCACTACCACCTCATTAGTCACGTTAGCTTGCAACATAATTTTATCCATTTGTTAGTTTTTCCTTCTTTTTTCTATGCATACTCATTTTTCGACCTCAGAATTCGATCCCAGCTTAACCCTTGGACTTCTACTCAGTCTTCAAAGTCCCATTATATTCATTTTAGCTCTAAAAGTACAGCTTAGCTCGGAATCGCAACTAACACAATAGAAAACACGTAATAAGTATAAATTATCTATATTTTAGCTCAAAAATGATTAAAGTGTAGTCAAACAATATGTGCAAAGTACCCAAAAACTCATATTTTTGGACTACCATCAATACCCCACACTTAAATTATCGCTCGTCCTCGAGCAATACAACTATACTTCAAATAAAGACAACCGGACATTCTCATCAAACAACCTTCCTAACTCATCATGCCAAGAATGTTTAAAACATATTAAATAGCATACCATAACATCATTGCCTCAAGGCTCGACTCAAAAGCACCACACATTTTCTTCAAAAACCTGCTCACTTACTCTAACGTAGAAACCATAGACATTACCTTTCCTTCACAAGTCATGTGTCCTCACACAATCAATAGAGAATAGTTTCACACACAATAAAGTTCAAGAACAATTAGGAACTCAAGATAGAAAGAATTAACTCACTCTCATAAATAAAATTCATGTGCCACAGAAGACGTACCATAGGTTTGCCTATAGTGTCATACTCTACTAATTCAAGCTCATTCAGTCAAAGATCAAGCGGGACTTTAATTGATTGTAATGTAGGCTGCGGGACGGGTAGAATACATTTGGATATAGTGACTACACCTCCCTGAGCACTTTAATATATATACTTTAGCAATTTAAACCCTAAACTTGTGTTGAACCAAACCCCAACCTTCATTCATAATAGCTTCAAGCTCCCCATATCTTTAAGCACATACAAGGTGCGAACTACCACTAGCAATGAATCATTTTTTTTTTCTTTTCTAAGTTCTGATTTTTTTTTCTTTTCTATTTTTTTTCAATTCTCTGCATGTGGCTCTCACAAATTTTTTAACCGTGCACCTTTTTTCTTTTTCTATAGTTCCACTCAAAACCCGACCATACCTCACTTAACTTTTACAAGATCATAAGAAAATCAAGTGCTCACGAGAGGTAAAAGGTTCAAATAGATAGACAATTCAAACAAAGGGGCCAAGCTTGTAGTGTGGTTGCCAAAGAAATAGGATTACAGGCTCAACGGGGCTAACTAAGATACACATTAATTTGGTGGGTAAAGGCATATATCTGGCTCAACAAAGAAATGCCTATATTGCTTTCTAGACTGAACAAGACTAGGAAGTTCTAAACATCAACTAACATGCACAGAATATCACAAAACATCACACGCTTATTGGCACATAACTCACTTAGGATCGGATTTATCCCGACTCTCTAGTTAAAGTAGTTAAGCAGAGTCGAGATCAATCAAATTAAGGTACTTATCCATGAGTCAAGAACTGAGCCTAGGCGTCACAACTAAGGCACTTGCTACTCTCAAGGAACAACAACGTCAAGAAAAGGCATCTCCATCTAATACACGGCACAAGACTTTATTATTCCTAATAAAAGAAAAACTATCTACACTCGGTTCAAATAAAATCCTTGGAAAAGAACCGGGGCACAAAGAAAAACCAAGGGGGATTTTCTTCGACTTTAACCCCTCAAGAAGACAGTCGAGGAGATCCATCATTGGGAAAAGTCAAAAGTTTTCTAATCAAAAGAATTACAAGACACACATATACATATATACATTCAATACATATATACATTCCCTACCCAACACTTTAAATCATGTCATGTCCCCATGACACACAATTAAAAAGCATAAGGTAAAGAAAACTTCCCTGAAAATCTAGTCGGGGTTTGAGTCGAAGTTGGGCTCCATCCCTCGCGCCCGAACTAATGCACACATCCATGCAGACAGCTTCTTCTCGGCCTTCTTTGGGTACACCCCACACTTATCTTTCTCGCTCACCGCAGCCTTCTCTTTCACACCCTTCACTTTCCATTCAACAATCGCAGTTGGTTTGTCCTTTTGTGCCCCCTTTGCTACATCCATCTTGAAAGTCACAGTTTCCTCACCCACTCTAAGCATGAGTCTCGCTATTGTATATCTAATATAGCTCTACCCGTTGCTAAGAATGGTCTTCCTAGGATGACGGGGACCTCCGTGTTTTCCTCCATATTTACCACTATAAAATCCATAGGAAATACAAATTTATCCACCCGAACTATTACATCTTCCACTATCCCCTCGGGTGTTATAGTCGTTTGGTCTGCCAGCTGCAAAGATATGGGTGCACACCTTATCTCTCCAATCTCCTGCTCTAGTTTCCTGTAGATAGATAGAGGCATTAAATTAATTGAAGCACCAGAATCATACAAGGATTTATCAAAATTAATAGTTCCTCAAGAGCAAGGTATGGTAAAACTCCCTGGGTCTCCAAATTTTTGTGGGAGTTTATTTTGCAATATCGCGCTGCAGTGCTCTGTGAGCTTGACCAATGAGGTCTCCTTTATTTTCCTCTTCTTCATAAGGATCTCTTTCAAGAATTTAGCATAAGCAGGCATCTGTGAGAGCACTTCTGTGAATGGTAAGTTTAAATGAACCTGTTTCAGCACATCCAGAAATCTCTCGAACAGCTTCTCCAGCTTTTCTCTACTTGGCTTTTTGGGAAAAGGTAGCGCAGGCATATGCTTGCTTGCCTCCTCCCTTCTCGATTTTTCTTCCTTCTTCTTTTTGACACCACTTTTCCGCTGCTCCCCGCTTTCTTTTTCATGTCTCATATCTTTTTAGATTGGGGTGAGATCTTTCAACACTTGCCCACTCCTCAAAGTTACAACATTGTGTTTTTTGGGATTTCTTTCTGTATTAGCCGAGAGTGTTCCTAGGAGAATTTTAGACATTAGAGTAGCTAGGTGGCCAACCTGTCTTTCCAGTTTTCGAAAAGATGTGCCTAGTTCTTTGATAGCTGCATCATGGGCATCAAGCCTTCAATCTGTCTTGATAATGAAAGCCTTCATAAGATCTTCCATGCTGGATTGATTCGGCCGTGGAGACTGATATTGCTGCCTCTGCTGGTTTTGAAAACCTGCAGCTCCTTGTTCCTGGAATCTGGGGTTGTTTTGTTGCCATGCATTTGCAGTACCCCAGGTGAACTCCACGAAAAATCGGTGTGCCTCTAACCCATTGCATTAAAATTATAGTTTCCTACAACATTCACTCCCTCAATTGAGGCATGACACTCATGTTGAGTGTCCTCTTCCACATATATCACAAGCTACGTGAGATACATTTTGTTGAGGCTACAGCCAGCTTGTGTATTTCTTTAGCTATAGCATGAGAGCATTGGGTGATTATGCCAGACCAGTCTATAATCAAGGATTATAAAGTGTTAGACCACCTCCAATTGCAGCAAACAATTTCGAGTTGAAGCAAGGGTTGCTTCAAACCATTCAAAACTGCTATGTCTTCAGAGGGAAGATAAATGAAGATCCAAACACGCATCTAATGGACTTCGAGGAGATTATGAACACTTTTCAATAGAATGAGGTATCACAAGATGCAGTGTACTTAAGGGCATTCCCCTTTTCACTTAAAGATGATGCTAAGAAGTGGCTTCGAAGCTTGCCCAATGGATCGATTAGAATATGGGAGGAGGTGACCAGAAAATTCCTAGATACTTTAGAAGAGAAATTTCATAACTTCTTCCAGAAAGAGACTGAAATTGTTTTTGAAGCATGGGAGAGGTTTAAGGAGATAGTTAGAAAGTGTCAACATAGCAGAATTGAACTCTGGATGCAACTCCAGAACTTTTGGGAAGGATTGACACTGGCCTCGCGGAGAACATTGAGCAATGCAGTTGGAGGCCCCTTGATGAAGAAGACTCCAGAGAAAATAGTTACAATTCTTGATGAGTTACCCGAAGACAAGACTAGGTAAGCATAACATACATTGAGAATTAACAAAAATAAGAACTTGATATCAATTTAAACTATTAACTATCAATAATAAAACTCAAATGGTACAGGTGTCAAATGCTTCCCAAAACTGGTGGAACTGAGTCATAAGCTCTAACAGAAGTACACTTAGATCTCTAAATAAAATACTGTTTTGACATGAAGATAAACAGTAATACAACCAAAAGCATAAGGTGACTCCGAGACCTGCGAGCGTCAAGCAGGTATACCTTGAAGTTTCCGAGGAAACTGGTCAGATCACTAGCGTTCGGCTTGAGCGGATGTACCTGAATCTGAACAAAAATATGCAGAAGCGTAGCATGAGTAAACCACAACGTTACCCAGTAAGCATCAAGCCTAACCTCGATAGTGTAGAAACGAGATCAGGTCGAGACACCTACTAGGACAAAGAAAACTGAATAGAGTATAACATAATCTAATCTCGGAATGTAAAGAAATAGATGACAACAGAACATCACGAAGATATAAGGCTAGCAATGAGAATTAGAACAATAAAGGATATAAAAGAGTGAGCATATGATAAGAACAACAAGCGATTAAGTAACATCAAAGTCCAACGTAAAAACAACGGAAGTAAAGACAATAACCGTTCAAATCAATAAGTCTTCTCACTTAGAATGTACAACAATAATAACAAACGAGGTACCACACCTCATTTTCAAATTTCACAAGTCATAATCACAGTCTTCCTTATATTGCCACGTGAGCCTTGCATTTAATTGAAAAATATTTTCCCGAAATAGCTACATGCACTTCTTCAAGTAAATTTCCTTACTAGCAACACGCGTCTTAATCCCACCTTTTCTCGCCGTATGCACATCAACCCCTATCCTTATACCGCCGCATGCGCATCAATACTACAACACAATAATCAACTCGAACCACACAAAATCGACAATACCAATCTTAGCACAACACATAGCCCATGACTCAACCACAATGTGTACAAGTATCTTAATAACAACAAAATAAATGAGAAACACTTGACAAGGAAAGATATATAAATAGTCAACAACTTTAACCTCAATGTGTTAATAGCTTTCACAACCACAACTTCAATAACCTACAATTAAGGTATTTCCCATGCGAATGGCAACTTCCAATTCCAAGTGCAAAACTCAAGCTTAATGAGGAAGGAGATAATATTAATTAGCAACTAAGCCTAAATGCATGAGAATAAATCAATAATGGGAAGAATGACATGTAACAACAACAATGAGTAAATGCACATAAGAGTAACTTGACGAAGGAAACTAGAACATCTAAAGACAATTCCAATTAAAGCATGTGAGAACAAAATTACCAACGAAAGATAAAACAAATAATAATAAATTTAATTAAGTGCTTATAATTAACCTAAGAGTACAAACTGGTCAAATGCCACATAAATGCCCGTGTACACACTCGTCACCTCATATACACAATTCCACATATTTCAAACAATACAAACAACCCAAATCCTAAGGGGTAGTTCTCTCACACAAAGTTAAACAAGATACTTACCTCAACTGGGCCAAATCAACACTCAAAAATAGCTTTTCCTTTAAAATTCGCCTCCGCACGACTCAAATCTAACAAAAAAGTGACTTATTATCATCAAACAACGCAAGAGAAATCAATTACGATCAATTAAGCTAAGATCTTTACACAACTCTCCGAAAGTCAACAAAAGTCAATCCGCCCCC
>MCJB01049183.1:13717-39347 GCA_002018475.1 Nicotiana obtusifolia
CCCCGGATCAAAAACCAAGTAGAAGGGTATATATTGACTACCCATTGTCACACCTCTTTTCGTACACCCTCGGTGAGGAGTATATAAACGAGTTTTTCCAATTAAAGTGACATTATTCGAAATGGGATTATTTAATTATTTTTAGAGTTGCCACTTGGAAAATTTAAATTGGTGTTCCAAGTCACCGGTTTTATCCCAGATCAAGGAAAAGATTTGACTTTCTTAACAAAGTCTACGAACCAGAAATTCTAAGTAAGGAATTCTGTTAACCCGAGGGAAGGTGTTAGGCACCCTCGAGTTCCGTGGTTCTAGCACGGTCACTTCATTGTCATAATCGACTCATTATTTGATTTTTATACCTGTTGTCAGCCTATAGTGCATTTTACATTATTTTTGCCCTTTCTGCTTTTAGAATTAATGGAGAATTGCGAGGTTAATTAAAATATGTCACATAGATGAACCCGCAATTTATAACACTTTTTAATTTAACATCAGGATTTTGGATTTGGGTCACATAAATGCGCACCCGAGTTTAGGAAATTAATTCAGTAGAATAACGGGCCTAAAGCAAACTACGCGTTTTAGTTTTCGAGGGGCATGAAATTTGCTAAACAGTGCACCTCGGTTTTTCTAAGTATTTAATTAATGAGCCGTATATTTTTAAGTTCATTTGGTACGGCACGCCTCAATTTAGTTCGAAAGCTTTTATTATTCGAAGTTGTTAAAATCGGGTTACCTAAAAGGCACCCCCGAAATTGACATCTTCAGTATGCCACGGGAACCGTACCCATAGTCACAATGTAATTAATCGTACCTAAAAATTAGCGACTAATGCTTGAAATGTTTTAAGGCTTATTTGCTCTAATTACGCGTCTGATTAATTAAGAGGGCCTTTGGTGATCTTTTGTTAATTGTAAGGCTCACCTCTGTTAATTACAAAAATCTTTATGTTTAAAGTGTCAAACTCATAGCAAGGAACTTAATTAATTTCTAATTAAACATAGGGCCTACTTGGACTTTATTGTCTTAAAGCAAACTAATCAACCTAAAGCCCAATTACAAAGAGCTAAAACAAAATAGTTATTTTCTTAATTGTGCATTAACAGCACTATTTGCAACATAACAGATAAGCCAATCAATACGAATTCAATTACAAACATAGCCATCAGCAAGAACACGACTACTTTCAGCGTATTATATTAATAGCACTTTTCCAGAATAGCCAGCTTTAAAAAAGAACAAACAGGCCAATCAACGCAATTACATACATGGCCCATAACTTTACAAAGATAATTACATTCTAAAGTTTGTATTAATAGCCTCATTTCATACTCAGATTTAAATGAAGGATATGCAATTGCAAACGCAGCCAGTAGTCTTGCAAACTGAGAGTACTCTAAATTTTACATTGATAGCACTATTTCTGTAACAACCATTTAAAACTAAATCAATCAACACAACCATGCTTGGGTACCGCATTCTCAAACTGGTCTTCAATCAAGGGTCGATTTAGATTGAATCTTCAACCCTTATAGTCTTCGACGGTTTTTTCAGCAGCTCTACGGGCTGTCTCAGCTCCTATCCTTGCAGCTTCTTCTCTATGCTGTGTTGCCTCTCTTGCAACTGCCTCTACCTCGTCGTCATCGTTATTAGCCATGTGTTCTTGGGTTGAAGGTTGCCCCAAGAACTTTACGGTGAACTCTAACTCCTTCCTCTGTTGATGCATGTGTTTTTCCAATTCCAGTTTGTAGGGTATTACTTCTTTAGAAGAAGAACGTGTCATACACCACGGACTTAACATGTTGCCTGCACACGGAGGAGAAACCCGTGAAGAACGAAATAAAAGTAAAAATAAAAATAAATTCCTGAATTAGCACTACAAACTATTTCAAACACTATTGATTGCCAATCTTCGGCAATGGCGCCAAAATTTGATGAGCGCAAAACACACTTAAATATGCTTGCTAGTCGAATATAGTATAATATAATATCGTATCCACAGGAATTGGAGTGAAATAGTATTATCGCAGTTTGTAGCTAGACTGCTATCCAAGATGATCAAAAATTTAGATTTTTGTGGTTAATACTAAAATTAATTAAGAATCTAGAGCTAATTGATTAATGACAATCGAAGCAAGGACTAAGCAAAGGAAGATATCAATGGGAGAAAATAGGATTTTGATAAAATGGGTGCAAGATAATTGTTTGGAATTTAACTCTAGATAATTCACTTTTAATGTTCAAGTGAGTCTTTCGAGTTCACTTAATTATCAGTACAATTGTTTAGTAGAAACTCGTCTCTCGATTAAGTCTCAACCTCTCAATATGAACTAATTTAAGCTCTATGAAGATATGGAAGAATGCGTAATGGATTAGTCTTTAGGAGAACCTCTCTCGATTATCCTCCTAACTAGGTTTAATCAATGATTCAATTAGCCTCTTTTGATTACTTAGAAGAATCTATAAACTCAACCAAGAATATAATGCAAAGATATCACAAGTTATGCCTCTTTCGATTAAAAGAAAAAGTGAATATAGATGTAACAATTATATCTTCCAAAAACGATTCAAATACATAAAAATAGAGTTATAATCCACAAACAATCATCAATACACCAAATTCATCAAAACCTAAAAGGATGTACTCCATAGACATGGAGAAGTTCTTCACAAATGTGACTAAAGTATAGGAAAAAATAAATTCAATTCAAATCCGGATCTTGAGTGAGTAAGGAATGATAGAATCCTTGTGCTTGTGTTATTCCAACTCCTCCTTAGCCTCCCTGGCCTCCTTAGGTCGAAATTGTATCCAAAGTCCCGAAAATGATATTTTTTCGTGTATTTAAGTCACCCCCCAATAAACCCCGGATGAAATTATCCTTTTTTGGCGAAATGGGAAGCTACTCTAACATTTTTATGCTACCGTGCCGCACCCCGCGCCTCGCCATTGCCGCATTTGTGGGGAATTCCAGAACAATTCCAAAAATCATTTCTGGGCACATTTTACACAAGCGCGCCGCACTTGGCGACGCGCTGTGCGTTGCATTTGTATTGTTTCTGTTGCTTTACACTTTTGCTTTTGCAATGTTAAATCCAACGCTCACTTTAATGTGCTTCTTGACTAACTCTCCATTATCTCTTTTCTTTCCCAATTATTTGTGTTTGTCTTCTAGTATTAGCTTTAATATTTTGCATGATACATTTTTCCACTAGCACCTCATTAGTCACATTAGCTTGCAGCATAATTTCATCCATTTGTTAGTTTTTCCTTCTTTTTTCTATGCATACTTATTTTTCGACCTCCGAATTCGATCCCAGCTTAACCCTTGGACTTCTCTCAGACTTCAAAGTCCCATTATATTCATTTTAGGTTTAAAAATACACCTTAGCTCGGAATCGCAACTAACACAATAGAAAACACGTAATAAGTATAAATTATCTATATTTTAGCTCAAACATGATTAAAGTGTAATCAAATAATATGTGCAAAGTACCCAAAAACTCATATTTTTGTGGACTACCATCATGACAATAGTTGTATCATCACGAATTGAAGATGGAGCAGTATGTTGAGGGTGTCTTGGCTGAGTTGACTGAGTTGGCTGCTTTGGCTGACTTGGCTAACTTGAATGTCCCATAACAGGCTGCAATTGTAACACCAAATAAAGGATTGAGTATTAACTTTGTTTTGCAGGCTCTCTTGCTGTGCCCTACTTGATGACATTTTGAACATGTCATCTTCACCCCCTTTTTGGACAGTTTACCATATTTCTTTTGGGCTCATACTTTGCCTTTCTCCACATCTTTTTGGTCTACCTGGCATTGGTTTTGACTCTGGAGGTTCAATAACTAGATTGTTAGATTCTGGCCACATATTCATATTGAACATGGGTTGAAGAAAATACTTGTAAGCCTTTAGGATTGTTTCTTTTCTATACCAGAATTCAACATATTGTTCTGGATTTTGTTCTAAGTGATAGTATGAACAAATAACATGTTGACATGGTATTCCTCTAAACATCCAGGATCTACAAGTGCAACTCTTTGCCACCTTATCACCTTCTTTAATCCCAAAATTATCATGTCCATTAAATCTTACTTTAAATCTCCTAGGTAATTCCTTGTTTTCCCCTAAAATCACCCTTGCCATTGGTGAAATGTCACTTATCCAAGTTTCAACAAAGTTTCTCATGTCATTATTCCTATTTATTATTTTGTGTATGATTTCCTCCAACATTATTATAATTGACTTATATCTAGGTCCAACTATCCAAGAGTTAAAAGTTTCACATATACCGTTCTCAACAATATCACATTTAGAAAACTCAGTAAAGTAAATCTTGCACCAATATTCTTTATTGTACTTCGATAAATCTTCTCACAGTTTAGGACCACCAAGTAAACTCATAGCATGTAACTTTTTCCTGAACTGTACCTCATATGTTGATTTGGCACATCCCCATAATTGGTTTCTTCTTTCTTCACCTCTCTGGTTTTGAGCTCAGTTTGACCAAATATGTCTTGCACACATTCTGTGTTCAGCAAATGGCATTAACTCTGCCATTGTTGGGACAACTCCCTGCAATAACAAGTAAATATAGATCTAAAAATTAATGAACTAGGAATAAATGAAGTAAAAACAATAATTTGAAATAGAAATACATAACTTTTTGCATGTTTGACATTAGTGTTAATCCAATACCATCTCCTAGGTCGAAATCTGATTTCAGCAAGTTGATGAACCAGGTCTCTTGGTCAACCACAACCCATGCTATGGGAAATATCTGTTGATTTTTATTCTTTCCAATTGCCACCAATAATTCATCTTTGCATGCTCCTTTAAAAAAGCATCAATCAAATCCACTAATTTTCCTGCACCCTTTTGCCCAATCCTTCTTCATAGCATCAATACAGATGTAAAAATATACAAATAGATTCTTTTCGGGTACAGTATTTGTATTTGTTCTGATCCAGCAAGTGTTCCCAGGATTAGTCTCTTTTATAATGTTAGCATAATCACACAACCTTACATCTTCCAGTCCCCCATGAACTCTTTTATTACCCTACACTTAGCCCTATAACAAATAGTTATTCCAACATACAAACTAATCTTGTCTCTGATATGATCTTGTAACTTTCACAGTTTTATACCAGGTGTGGATATAATTTTTTCTCTAAATTTATGTGCAATATATTTATATGTGCACAACCTATTCTTGGTGTGCTTATTGCATTTGTGTTGTGGATGGTACCTCTTCACAATAAAGTCAACAGAATTTCTGTCTTTGCTTGCATACAATGTCCATTTGCATCTGCGACTTTTGCACTTCACAAGCACTCTATGGCTCTCATTTGGTTTTAACTTCAGCTGCACCTTGTACTCAATAACATGATTGGTCACTGCCTTCCTAAACTTACAAGCAGTTTCAAATACCATCCCAAATTCAAAAACAGTAATTTCACATTTAGGATCATGTCTAACCTTTTTGCTTTTTCTTCTAGCTGGTAAATCAACACCCCTTTCAGCTTCAACATCTAACCCATCCTCAAAATATCACTTCCTAGGTCTCATATACCAAGATAGTCCTCATCCCCACCTAAGTTCCCTGCATATTTGTCTCTCTTATTTATGCCAGTATACTCAAACCCTTTATCTAGCCCAACTTCTCCTATTGGTACTTCATGTGCTGCAGTAGGTATTTTTCTATTCCTTTTATAATGTTTTTACTCCTTCTTTCGTTTCGTAGTTCTCTTAGCTCTTCATCAACCTCACTATCATCTACATCAGGTATGACATCCAACTCCGAATCACTACTATCCATATCTAATAAAAGATCAAGATCTGTTGTGTCTTCAATCTCATCTAAGTCTTCAGCGAGTACAACATCTTCTAGTGTCAAGTCCCCTATAGTTGGTGCCCCTTCAACCACACTTAGGTTATCTTCATCGGGTACTTTTGTATTTATATGGTTTGACCCAACATGTGTTGCCCTAGACCTAATAATTGAAATGTTATTTTCAATATTTTAATTATATTTGTCCTACCAGTAGGACCACCCCTTCCATTATAACAGGGTCATTAATAACATGCTCAATAAATAAGTCCAAATATTGTAAAGGTTTAAGAGGAGAGACAATATTATAAAGTTGAGTGTCATTTTCTAACAAAATAAAGTCTTTGGTCTCTTGGTTCAAAACATATAAACCAGCAACAATATTGTACCCAAGATCTTTAGAATAAAACTGCAATTCAACCAAGGAAAATTGATCTTTGTCAATACCGCAGATCACGTCTCTCTCACCTATGTATTTTAGCTTGACATCATTGGTAAAAGTATCACCATGATAAAATCAGGTTTGAATATATTCCCTTAACATGACAAAGATTTACACTGCAAAATAAAACAAAAAACAAAAAGCCCAGCTAAGAAGATTCTCTCAATCGAACAAGAAAAAAACCTTAGCTTTTTAGGGAAAATTTCAAATTCACCACTATAACTATAATAATCATAAATATAAACAATATACAAGCTTACCCGTACTTGAAAACCTTGATTAATCTTGAAAATTAGTAGCTCGTTAACTTGGGCTTCTAGATTGTATATATGCAACCAACACCTCAACAAATACTTCACTTAATTGTCGGTTAAACAACGAAATACACTTGTAAGCATGAAGAAAATTGAAATCGAACTATAATCAACCTATAATTTTTAGGATTTTACGGTGGGATCGTATAGACGAGGGAGATGAGTATTCGGAAAACGTATAGACGAGGGGAGATGGGTTGAGAACCGGGTTTGATTTAGGGTAAAAATGAAATCGGTAAATTTATTTTAAGGCAAACACAGCTTATGCGGACTACTTAGACACATGGAGGATTTTATTAGCTATATACTACACATCAATCGTGTTTACATACACGCTCCTAAATTTTAAGACCGGATATGAGATCTGTGTTTAACTTATCATGGACTACACTTAATAAATAACAAGGACGATCCTAAAAGCCCCGACAGTTCTCCAACATTGGCTTTGAGTATCTGAACCCGAGCCAGCTTCCTAATTATTTTTCTTTCTTCACATGTCACCACCATAATTACCAAACTAGAAAGTCTAACCCCACCAGCATTGTCTTGGCACAGCCAACAAGTCGAACTCAAATACTCACCCATTAACTAGTTTCAGACTTTTTGCCAAGAGACCACTTTTTTTTTTTTCAAACATTCAACTAATCATATGCTAAGCTCTCTGATCTCATTATCTGAGTGAGAGTGAGCCGAAGACATTCTAAAACACACACAGACACACAGTAGTTTGATCCATCCGATCTCGGGAAGAATGAGATCGAAAGGGGTTGATTTGGATTGAAATGCAGTCAAACTCATCTTCTCCTTCTGCTCCGCCTTTTCCTTTAATTCCACTGGTTCTTTTAAATGGGGGTCAAGGTCAATTGAGCGAAGGTGGGTTCGAATTATCTAGGTTTTTGTTCTTGGGTTCTTTGCTCTTCTCTTCTCAAGGAGCTGGCTACGGCGACGGCGGCATGGACTTGTCTAAAGTTGGTGAGAAGATTTTGAGTTCCGTTCGCTCCGCCAGATCTCTTGGCCTCCTCCCTTCTTCTTCTGATCGTCCTGAGGTAATTCTTACAATTTTATTTTGCTAATGTTGTCTCAGAGTTGGATTCAGGATTTAAGTCATTTGTCACAATGGATGCCAAATTAGTACTCCCTCCGTACCAATTTCTGTGGCGGTGCTCGACTAGCCACGGAGCTCAAGAAAGAAAATTATTTTGAAAACTTGTGGTTTAAAACATTTGTGTGGTATAATAAGAATTTTGAAGTTAAACTGTTTTTAAATATCGAAAGATGTTCATTTTTTGGACAAACTAAAAAGGAAAGTGTGCCATATAAAATGAGACAGAGGGACTAGAATTTTTTATATAGGTCAAGTCGAAGGCAGTTGGTTGGGCAAACATGTGGTCTAACAATTTCCATCAGCTTCTAGTCGTCTATGGTGATCTTTATTTCTTAATGGATACTATTGTTTAGGTGTTGGGTAATTTGAGTTTTCTCCATTGTTTTGATCAATGAAATGTATATTTTGATTAGAATTAGTTTAATTTTGTACCAGGAAACTGGTGTTCTTAGACGGTTTTGGTGAACGCTTGTGTAAAAATATTGATAGAAACTTGTGCTTGAGTTGGTTATATTTGAAATATTGGATATACGGTATCAGAATGCAGTGAACTATTGTGCATTGAAATTTGAGGCAACAACTTGACGAAATCTTTGAGTGGACTTGGCTGAGATATGGTAGATATGGAAGTATTTTAGCATCTCTATGGCTTTTGGTCGCGAGTAAAATGGTGTTTTTACTTAGAGGGTTTTTTAATGGTTGTTGAAAAGCTTATATGAAACAGTGAGGAAAAAACTGTGAACACAAGGTATACAAAAACTAGTGAGCCTACATAAAGATGTAGTTCTCTACAAAAGGCAACCAATCATCTAGCCTACAGGCTACAGGAACTTTGTGGCTATCGAAAAGTTGAGCTAAAAAAAAAGACAAGTCTTAAGTTGCACGAAGTCATGTTTCTCCCCTCTGAAACATCTCCTCTTCCTTTCTCTTATGTTATGATACACACATGAATGCTAGGGGCGCAACATCCAATGCTCAGCTTCTCATTCATGGTATTCTTTTTTTCTTTTGATAATGGTAAGGTAATTTTATTTCTAACAAATTATCAAGAAACTTTAGTAAATAAAAAAATTCTTGGACTTGTACATAACTATAAAATAAAAGAACCTAACAAATCCATAAATCCATTCGTGTTTGTGACTAATATCCCTTTGTGCCAACAAAATAAATTTTGAATACATCTATGCTTCAGAAAAGATGACAACTCCTTTGTTCCTTCAAAACATCTTCTATTTCTTTCCAACCACACTGATGATGCATAAAGGGATGGACTTTCGATCTTCTTTAGCTTTCTGTTTATCCTTTGTGCCTGCTAAACACTAATCATCAAATCTTTGGAGCTGTCTGGCATCGCCCAGTGGACCCTAAAAACATTCAATTATAAGGACCAAATAAAATTGCCAAGTAAAATTGCAGTGCAACAATATATATGAGTCACAGTTTCTGCAGCACATCACATAAAGAACACCTGCTACATAATATAAAACCTCTCCTCTATAGAGAGTCATGAGTGAAGCCCATGCGAGGCAATCAATCCGGAGCAAGCATCTTTGGGTTGGGCATTAGTTTTCCACAGTATTTTCCCAAGGCCAATTATCAACAAACTCCTCTGATGCATTCTGCAGCCTGTCATAACAGGTTTTAACAGTAAGCATTCCACTGTTCACTGACCACCGGTTTGAGTCCCTTGCAATCATCAATTCCCATTGACTGAATTTTTTGCTGAAATAGACCAGCTTCAGCAATTTCCCAGTTATTAAGACCTCTTAACTGAATCTTATCACCAGCTTTAGACAAGTAATCAGCCAACAAACAATTTTTATTGATAGGAATGCTACACGGGGTTGGAAAGAGGTCTTTAAGCAGTCCATCTTCACACCAAAAGACTGTCCATAATCTGATTTTTCCCGTTCCCACCTTCAGTTTAACAGAATTCTTGAATTCTCCCCATAGATTAAAAACTGCTTCCAGACAGCAACTCCATAAGGGGAATCCACCGGTTTAGCATCCCAAAAACCCTCTTTCAAATACTTAGTGATAATAAGTAACAGTTTCCATAAAGCAACCTTCCCATCGTTAAGCCTCCACAACCATTTATATAGCAAGCCTCTGTTATATTCAAGTATCCTCACCCCAAGTCAACTTCCTTATTTTCATATTTTGATTTTTTGCTACCTAAGCAGCTGCAGTTTTCTAATTTCAGCATTGCCATCCTATAAGAAATTATTTCTAAGACTGTTTATTCTCTTCTCCACCTTCACTGGAATAGGCAAAAGTGACATTGAAAAGGTTGGTATACCTTAGAGTGATGTTCAGAGAAATTGGAGGGCATGGTTATTATGTATTTTCTTGAAGGCATCCACTTCTCTTATGTGTACGCTGTCTTATGACTGAAATTTTCTTATTTCTGCCAACTTTTGGGGTGTAAGCACTTCAAGAACAATTAACGTGTCACATGCGTGCTCCCTATGTGCACCTCTAGTAAACATGAATGGAAATAAAGATGCGATCATTCAGTCTCTGTTTCTGAGGGAGGACTATAAATTGCATGAAGGTTGTCGACATTTTCCTTAACTGTCTTCATTTCTATTTTTTTTGATGACTAAGCAGGAAACGGCCTTCAGTTCTATTTTTACAAGATCAAAGTTTTTCTGCAGGTTCCTGAACGAGCTGCAGCCGCTGCTGCACTTGCACGTGTTCTAGCTGGACTACCTCCCCATCAGAGACATGCTCTGTCATCAAGCTCAGAGGAATTGAGCTCTATATATGGGAGCAAACCTCCTGGTCAAGTTGTCGAGGAGCTGGAGGAAGAATTCTATGAAGAGGTGTCACCTTCTGCATCTTAATAAATATTATAGTTGCATGTCTTTCTGCTCTATACGTTCTCTAGTGGATCATTGGTATAGTACGGATGATGATCCTAGTACAAATTTCATTGATGTGATAATATTTGTCCTTTGCTAATGAGCCTATGAAAGTTGTTGTATACCTCTCTTATATATTGGCAAGATCTGCGTCAATCTTTGGACGAGTATTATTGGAGTAGTTACCAGGCATATGATCTGTAATTTCCAGATCTTCCCCAGGATTTATGTATGAAAGCTCTTTCCATGAACTTTGAACAGCGTTAACACTGTCAGTCTCTAAAAGTTGTCATGCTGTTGTTGCTTGTAGTTTGATTGCCATTGGATAATTACCTCTAATTTTCTCCTCATGATGTTAGTTTTTGATTTTTCTTTGTGTTCTTAGTCAAAATTCTTCCATCAGCTCAATCCAGACTTTGCTCTTTTGAAAGTATTACATGCACACTTAACATTGGTTGAGAAACAAGTGTTTATGAATTGTAGTCAAGAAATGTCAATTGTGGGAGGACTTTCTACTAATTACGATTTGGTGTGGGTGTAGACTGAATCACTGAAAGGATTGGCTTGCCTGTTAGGCTTTTACTTCTGTCAGCAAACGACTCATGTCTTTTATTAGTTCTTTCATCAAGATTGTTCTGTTAATGAACCTAGCTTTCATTCGTGTGAAAGCTGCAGCATATGCATGGGTTATTGTCTTTCTACAAGGAAAGGATCTTTGAGTACAGCATACATCTTGATTCCTGGCCATGTTATTTACTCGTTATATTCCTCCATTGCCAATCTGTTGGAGATCCATTTTTATTCCCTTAGTTGCTTCAATTTTTATCTTCTTTTCTTCCCCTTAGCTGTCTCCATACTTGAGCATTTGCAATCCATATCACTCCAATTCTCGTGATGGTTCCTGGGATATCTACGTGTAGGAATTTGATCCTGTCGGACATATTCTGGAGCATATTCCTTCTGAAGATGGTGAACTAGCTTACTTGGAAGAACAGGTACTACTGCAATTCTTTCTTTTGGGTGCTGAGGGAGAATTCTCTATTTGACTTGCCATATGCTTGTCATTGTACAAGTTTAATTGTTGTTTGTTATGTTTAACTGTATATCAATTAGCAAAAGAGTATTTTTTTTTAAGATATAAGAATTGTTATCCGCTTTATGCTTTATGAAGAATCTGAAACTTATTACTTCCGGTGCAAATATGTACCCAATATCTGCATCAGATTACTTTGTTGGCAAAGAAACAGTCACCTTTAGTTGTTGGCTGATAAAAGAAGGTGGTGCTTGATCTATGTTGGGTTCAATAGGCTCATGACAGTACACACTAGTTTTAGATCCAGTGATCCAGCCAATTATGCCTTGAGTAATGATACATTCCAGTGACAGATCCACAAAATTTAGGCATAACCGTCCTCATGCCCCTCAAAGTTCTGGTTCAACGACGAAGGGGATACATCGCGGGATGTGTGGTAGGCACATGTCACGAGTTTGAATCCTGGCTGGGGACCAAGTCTAGTATTTAAGTGGAGAACGGTAGAGGGAGCTATTATCCCCCGAAATTTGAAGCTGGAAAACGAATTTCTTGGTTAAAAAAAAGAAGAATAATCGTCGTCATTTGGATGTTATAATGTCCCATTGAGTTGTTTAGACATTTCCTTTTGCAAGTGGATGTGGCAGAGATCATTTGGGTTATTTGGCAATTTTTTGGGGATTCCATATTCAGTCGGTTAATGTTTGACGGACAAAATGGTGGCACAAGTGAATGGTAAACTTCTCTTGCAGGGTGTTTTATTGACTATTCTATGGCGCATTTGGATTTTAGGTAGAGTGTAAGCCCAGAACTCTCCCTTTTTTAGATAAGGAGTGTAAGCTCAGATCTCTTCTCGAGTGGTCTCTTTCGCAGCAAGATGTTTGGGTACAGCAGTCTTCCTCCATTCTTTGTGTGTAAAGCAATTTACCACTTGCATAATGTTTCTCTTACAATCTTTCACAAGATTTGGGAAACTTTGTTATTCGACATAGAGTGATCATTGACAACATGTACTCATCTTTTATTCCTTTCATATCAATTTGAGTTGTTTTTTCTTATTAATGAAAGAAGAATAACTGTCAAAGGGACATGGCTCTAAACTGTCCACTCTCTTGATGCTACTCTCTTTTACTGTATATATACTTGATGTAAATTGGGCAGTCAACATAAATGTGCAGTCCATGCGCATTGGTTTAAACAAAGCTTTATACTCATTATTTTTGAGTATTTTGACTAGTAAAGTATTTTAACAATTTACTTAAAGTGTAGTCCCATCTCAACAGAAAATCAGAGCAAAAAATGATATTTTGTGAAAACTGTAGAAAAGCGGACTAGAAATGAGTTCTATTCTCGTTTGTATTTCTTCTCTATGTTTGGGGGCCCCAAGCATGTTGAAGATTGTTTCTTATGCAATTTGTTATTTGTCTGCATGCAAAGAGGGTAAGCTTGGAAGTATGCTACTAATATTTTGCAATTGGTGCATGTGGTAGAGTATAGTAGTTGAATATTCCATTCTATCTATGATCTTGTACTAGTTTTCTTCACATTTATTTGTTGTAAAAAATAGTTGATATTATTTGTTTTACGAGTTGGTAATCTGCATTGACATGAAGGAGCTTGCTTTACTCGATTTTTGCCTTTATTATATGGAATTGAATCCACTTCTTTTTTCAGCTTCTTTCCTATTTTGTCACCAATTCTCGTTTCATCGGAAAAGCAACTCATAGTGGAAACAAACATAGGGACCACATTTTATAATTGGCTTTGTCATGGATAAAAGAGCCCTGGAACTTTTTGCCAGTATGCTTTTATGAGACATGTATCAACTGTATAAACGAATGCTTCATTGCTAAAAAATGATTCTGCTTTGTATTAAACTGTAGGCTGCTCTTAGATTAGCACAGCTGGACAGAATTTCTGAACGCTTGTCACGCCATGTTATGGAGCATCATGAAGTAATGGGTAAGAGTTATTCATGGTGCCGTTTTCTTAAATCTACTGGAACCATTGAAAGTGCTTAAAGGTTATTGGGGTCTCTGTCTCATCTGCATAACTAATTTATCATTCCCGCTCCCCCAAAATTTTACAACGCTTTACTAGGCATGGAATCTGACACTTAATTAGCTTCTATATTGTATAAGAAGAAGCGAAGGGGAAAAGGGTAGAGGAGATATTGTGAAAGAAGAGAAAAGTTATAAGAGGAAGAAAATATTAAAGTAATACTAGTTAAAATGTAAGTCTAACTGGGAAATGTTCTTGTCATAATTATTATGATATTAGTTCAAATTCATTGAATTGCTAAATCCTTTTGATAACCAACATATTTGCTGTTTCCAGCTTCGAAACTCGATGGATAATGGACTACTCGTCACTGACCTTTCCGCTTAAAAGTCTGACTTGGTTATCCAGTATGATTCGACCTCATGATGTCTCACGACACATTCTCTGCTTTGCTGTTGAACCAAAGCTCTGGGGGCTCGTTGAATTGCTAATCTTGTGAAAATTCTATAAAATAATATTATTGATGGAATTGATGTTAAACATTTGGGACGTCTCCAAATAGCAACAGAGTAGTATTTTCGTTATTATCATCTGGTCAACATGGGGCCTTTTTCCTTAAACTTTCTGAATCTCTTGTTATTTGGGCAGTGAAGGGAATGGATCTTGTCCGACAACTGGAAAGAGACTTGAAGATTGCAAATGTCATATGCATGGTAAGCAGCTGATTGGTTGTATTGGAACTTCTTTGTTGTTCTACTGAAAAGATTCCTAATAGTTGCAACCTCTATTAGTGGTAGATCACCATTTACATTTTCCTGTATCAAGATAATACTAGTTAATCCTAAGGGGTAGTTTGGTTACAGGTATGAGATAGACAAGGATATCCCATGGTTTTGGGATATTCCGTGGGTGGGATAGCTAATCCCACCATTTTAGTGCAAAATGATTCCCGGGAATAATTAATAGTTTAATACCCATAACCAAATGCTGGATAAAATAATCGCGCATTTTATCCTGGGATTTTTATCCCTCATCTCACCAACCAAACAACCTCTAATAGTGTCTATAACAGTTTGGTTTGCAGAAGCAGCTTCATCTCAGTTTACCAAACTTCGTTCTTCTGAGTTTTGCAGAATGGTCGCAGACATTTAACTTCTTCAAGGAACGAGGTGTCAAGGGATCTTATTGTCTCCACAAATTCTAAAAGAAAACAAGCACTGTTGGTACTTTCCCATGCTTAAACTCCTTCACGAATCAGTTTGATACTATTGCTCCCGCTCTCCCCACCCAACCCCCCTTTTTTGTTAAACAAGCATATGTATAACCTTTAGTCCGAACTAAGAAAATTGTGTTTTACTAAACCACACTTACGTTCCATATTGAGCAATGAGATGTTCATATCATTCCTGGTCAATGGTTAGAATTTCACATTTCTCCTGGAAATGTTTCATCAAAATATTTCCCATTGTAAAATTAGCTTCAATTAAATTGTATGATCTTGTAATCCTTTTGCATTCCTGAAGAAAAATCTTGATATTTTATGTGTTTCCACTTGCACGTTCTTTACCAAGAATTCTCAACTTAATTTTCCTTAAGTTCCTCTCCACTTCCTTCTGACAAATTTAGAACTTTGGTATAGCTGCTTTGCTATCTCTGAGCGGTGATATGTATTGCACTCTACTGCTGAAACTTGCTAATTGGCCAATTTGCACACTTGCACACACACATTGAGGGAAAAGAGAAAGGCACGTGCATTTTTCTTGCACCAGATGATTGTAGTAAGCTGACGCACTCTTTCTCCCTCTCTCTGTGTATACATGTGTATACATACGGAGAAATGTGTGTGTGTGTGTGTATAAAAACTATGTATGTAATGTATGTGTTACTGTGTGTATGTACATAAAATTGCTCTCCTTTTCTTATTTTTAGGTAGGGGTGTTCTGTTCATCTCTTTTATGATGTACCGCTTGTTTTCCAATACAGAGGCTAGAATTCCCTCCTTTTTTTGGGTATGTATTTGAGGGCTTTTAGGATTTGTTTCCCCTTGCAGGATGTGCTTCCGGTCCTGACTGAGTTGCGTCATGCACTCGACATGCAATCAACTCTTGAAACTCTTGTTGAGGAAGGAAGATTCTCAAAGGTTCCACTCAACTTCTGATGTTACTTAGGGTAGCATGACATCTTTCACATTCTTTCCCTCTTTTTCTTTCTCTTCCCCCTAGTGAAATTATTTCTTTCTTGTGGCTTCGCATGTTTGAAATATGATTCTTGCATACATGCTTTTTCCATAATGCTCAAACGATGAAGTTACAGGCGTTCCAAGTACTATCAGAATATTTACAAATTTTGGACACACTTTCGGAGCTTTCTGCCGCACAAGAGATGAGCCGTGGTGTTGAGGTAACTAGTTAGACCGCTATCTAAATAAAGAAACACTTCTTTTTATTTTTGACAAACTCTTTTGCGCATCTTCTCCTCGTTTTTGACTAATTATCATGTGTACACATTATTCACCTAATTTTTTCCCTTCAGTTTCCTTGTGGTTGATTTTATCATCTTTTCTTGTTGTGGTCTTGATCTATGTGAACAACTTCATCGCGCTCTTTGATGTTCTAAAAACATTTGCAGGTTTGGCTAGGGAAGACTCTTCAAAAGCTAGATTCACTTTTATTAGGAGTGTGCCAGGATTTCAAAGAGGAGAACTATGTAACTGTGAGTGAATCAGCCTTCTATACGTTATAAATTTGGTAAAGCATATCATGAAATTTATTTCCGTTCAGAGTACAGATTGGTAATTAGAGGGAGGATGAGTACTGAGGAGACAGATTGCTTCTGTATTCAAAATCAATTTTGGGTCTTCTTCTCTCTTATTCTTCGTTCCATCTTTTACCCCTTAGTTCTGTTGTTATAGAAGCACAAAGAAATAAACTGTTCTTTCAATTCCTTGAATCACTATTGAAGTTGGGTAGTGCCTTTAAATTTTGGCAGTCTCTCTCTCTCTCTCTCTCTCTCTCTCACACACACACACACACACACACACACACACACACACTCACTCTTTGTTGCCAGGTGGGATATTCACCACCTTAAAAGTTCTTGCGTCAACTGCTATTGGATTTAGAACTAGTTCACTTGCACTAAACGTTGTGGGATTAAAGGGGTGCATCTTTCTCTCTCTTCTTTGAAATAGTGATTCTGGTTCTTCTATCCATCATTGTTGTGTTTGTACTGATCTTCAGGTAGTTGACGCTTATGCGCTTATTGGAGATGTTGCTGGCCTTGCTGAGAAGATACAGAGTTTCTTTATGCAGGAGGTTCTATCTGAAACCCACTCTGTGCTGAAGACTACCGTACAAGAGGTGTGTTGTATTCAGTTTTGGGGATATAGTATACAAGGAATGAAGCCAAGCCTAGTTTTGCATGCCCTTTTTGCTGGGTGACATTTGAAGAGCTTTAATTTTTATTTTATTTGTCTAACGACTGCTCCTCTTGTTTCAGGATCTGGACAACACCAATGTGCAAAGCACTAGGTATATATTTCATGCCTTTTGACTTCCTCCACTATCGTGCTTTTCTTCTCTCTCTTGATTTGTCGTTTGTGCCCCATTTTCCAGGCTCACATATAGTGATCTGTGCACCCAGATACCCGAATCCAAGTTCAGGCAATGCTTGTTAGCAACACTAGCTGTACTTTTTAGGTTGATGTGTTCATATCATGCAATACAGAGCTTCCAGCCCGAGGATAAGGTATATACAGTAATGATTAATGTCTACTCCGTGGCAGCTCTTAAGTGCTTCATGTATATCTTACGTCCAAATGTGTAAGTTCATGGAACTGTAGGTATACCTTGTTATTTATTCCATCTGGACTTGTGGTCTCTTCTTGGGCATCATGCTGTATCCTACTAAGTCCTAAGCTTTCTCTATTGACTAGTACCAAGTTATCATATTAGCTGCAAAGCATAGAAGAGCTAAGTTTTCTCAAAGATTATGCTCTTCCATAGGTCATGGGATCTTTTTTTATGATGGCAATTTTGTGCACCCACCCTTTTGTCTAAACTTCGATCTCCTTACCAGTTTCAAGATTTTCTTGCTATGTGATGTTGTTGGTATTTCCCTTCCTGAGCCTGAGTTTTGTGAATGCTTATCTGTCTTCTCTCTGTAGATTGTATATTAGGGTTCTGTCCAGTTGTATCTAGAAAAGGGAATATTTATGGTAGAGTCTGTAAAGAAGCTAGTGCAGCATGATTTCGATGTTACAAGTTTGAATGGATAACTGGATTGGACCAGTTTACATTCATTGATAAGATGGCTTGCTTAGTTGCGTTTTGACATCTAGCACCCAAATGCTGGGGAACCTCTAGAATTATGTCAAATCGCAGATACTGCATATTTGATTCTTTTCTAAAATGGTCATGCAAATTTCTGTATCACTTGTAGTTTTGTGTCATAAACTTCTTAGAGATTTTAAGCTGCACAAATCATTTAACTTTATCAGTTTTCAGTAAATTTAAGGTGAAGGCCAGTCATGTGGCATCCCTTCTGCCACTTCTGTGTGATTTGACCTCCTTGAAATTTTAGATAGTAATTAAGTAATCTATGATGTTTGAGCTGCATTGGATTAGCCCAAGTATGCAGAGCACTTACTTAAAACAAGCCGTTTGCCTCTCATTCTTTTCCCTGCTGATATATCAAGAAACGGTTAGGATACTTAGACTAGGGAGAGTTGACACATTAACCAAACTTTCTTGTGATTCGCAACAGGATGATATTTCGTCACCAAGCATAGAGAGAGTGCCAATTTTATCCTCTGTTGAAGACCCACTACCTACTTCTGCTGCTTCATGCGACACTGAAATGCACGGTTCGTCCAATATAAATTATAGGGTTGAAGAGGCAAGGGATGACGGAAGTACAGCATCAAGCAGTGGATCCCCCTGGTTTCAGCTGAGGAAAGATGCCACGACCTTTGTTTCACATACATTACTTAGGGGCCGAAAGAATCTTTGGCAACTTACAACAAGTCGTGCAGCTGTATTGCTTTCTTCACCTGCTATTTATTCTGCTAGCATCCATCAATTCTTAATAACTTATGAAGATTTAAACATTTTTGTACTTGCTGGGGAAGCATTTTGTGGGAGTAAAGCAGTTGAGTTCAGGCAGAAAGTGAAATCTGTTTGTGAAAGTTATCTAGCTGCTTTCCATCGGCAAAATATTTATGTAAGTTAAATGTTTTAGTTAGACTTACTTATGCATGCCTTTGTACCAGTATTATGCAGAACTGCTTGCTTGACAGCCCCATGGGTGGGGGATGAGAGTTGTAATAAAGGGTAAAATATTTTCATGTTTGTGATTGATTTCAGTTTTATGAGAAGAGACAATGCTTTTGGTTGAGATTTGATAAAGTAGCATGTGTATAGAAGAATTACCCTATAAATTTGATCTTACTCTGGGTACTTCTCTTACTCGGAAGAATGACCTGTGGAAATTCATGACATAAAAGATATGGACTATTGCAGGATGTCTAAGAAATTTGTTAGACCCTCAATTTACATGTAATTTTTTGTCATTTGTATAAAAAAGAAACTGTTCAAGCTATTACTTGCCTGTTAGTTAGTCACATTTCTACAGAGTCATCAGTCAAAGCTCAATCTTAACTAGCATCATTCGTATTTGATTTGTTAAGTCTTATATTGACATTAGTGGAGAATTGTGCTTGATAATCTCTATACTCAGCCTCAAATTCATGAAAACGTTCATCATCTGGGGTGCTCGTGTAGTGTTTGGAGAAATGTTGATTGGTTATGCAACCTAACTCATGTAACAACAGCCCAGTAAAATCCCACAAGTGGGGTATGGGGAGGGTAGTGTGTACGCAGACCTTACCCCTACTCTGGAGGAGTAGAGAGGCTGTTTCCGATAGACCCTCGGCTCAAGAAGATGAAAAGAGAACAGCAAAACAACAGAAGCCAGAAAGATAATACCAACAACGTAGGAACCAAAAAGTAGAAAGACAAGCAATAACAATAAACATATTGATCATTTAAGTCAGATTTAGTAATTTGATCATTAAAGACCCTTCATTAGAGTTATCCTGTTTGTGTTTTTGCACCCTCTGCATGATAAGGTATTAAATGTCTTTTCTAATACAGGCTCTCAAGATGGTGCTGGAAAAGGAGAATTGGCTGATATTGCCACCGGAGACAATAGAAGTAGTAAGCTTTGCTGGGCTTGTTGGTGATGGAGCAGCTTTGATAGTTTCATCTGAAACTTCTCCCAATGCTCGACTGCCACGTAAATCTGTACATCCTATACAAACTGACTCTAAGAGGAATGGATTTTCAAGTTGGCTTAAGGGTGGAAACCCATTTCTGCCAAAACTAAATGGTAGTTCGAAGGAATACTTGGACTCTTGTTTGCTTAATGGATCTGCATCGCAAAAAAGTGGAAACTCCAATGAAGATTCTTTTGATAAGAGTTCTTCTTTGACAAACAGTGACGTAAATCATGTCAATGGGAATGCTTCTTTATCTGAAGATGAAAATGAAGATCTTCATGCTGATTTTATTGATGAAGATAGCCAACTACCTAGCCGGATTGCTAAACCTGGTCATTCAAGAAATCGCTCTTCACATTGGAACATTGAACAAATAAAAGCACAAACAGGATCATCACTTAGCCTCCTGAGGTAAATACTGGTCATATTTGGATATGCTGCTGCTGCTGCTGATGAATTCTGTCAAGCTGAACATAAATGCAACACAGGTTATTGGATAAATATGCGAGGTTGATTCAGAAGTTAGAGATTGTTAATGTTGAGTTTTTTAAGGTACTTTTATTGCCTTTAGATGACATTGATCTCCAATAAATAGTCGTTCTGCCTGGTGATTTTCTTTTGTATTCTTTTCTTCTTTCTTCTTTTTGAATATAATTCCCTCAACAGGGGTTTTGCCAATTGTTTGGGATCTTCTTTCACTTTGTCTTTGAGACCTTTGGTCAGCAAAGTACTCATCCTAGTGGAAAGGTTGTGACTGACACTCTGTCGTGTAAGTAATTTTATTCATTCACTTCCTCCCATAGTTTCAAAATGGAATTATTTAATATTCATTGTTTTATTGCATTTTTTAAATCTTTTCCTCCATTCAATTTTCATGTATGATATTAAATATTTTGCCTGCCTTTTGTCCTTTATAAAGCCCTGTTTCTCTCATGGTCCCCAGATAGGCTTAAGACTGCATTATCACGAATAACACAGGATTGTGACCAATGGATGAAACCCCAGTCTCAATCATTTTCCTCCTCTCCTCCCTCCAGCTCAAGCTCATCATTTTCTCACATGGATGTCACTCCAACCAGCCCGCCAAGTTACTTAACTGGTGCATCCTTGGGACTGAAGGTACTTCTGTACAAAAGTTATGGTTTATGGGATGTTTTTTTTTTCCGAATGTCTGGTCCACTTCTGTGAGATAATTGAGCTGGTGCTGGTATTGCTACTTGCTTGGTCAATTGAGATGTTGCTTGCTCTCTGACCTTTCTCCTCAATTCTTGCTAGACAAGTGGGTTGGGATGTTCTTGGAAAATAAAAAAAAATGAGCTTATAATTTCATCTCCATCTTATTATAATTTCATCTCCATCTTAAAGCTCCATGATCAAGTTGGGTCCAATATTTGCCGTGTCTTAATATGTATGCTTTACCTTTCTTCCTCTTATGTGTCTAAACTACTACAGGCTTCATTTTACCTTGAACCCTCAAATGGATGGCAACGGATAATGATGTGTTAAAATCTACTCCTGTTACAATCTACACCCTTCGCTTGTGTAGTCCTTTCCTCATCAGGAGCTCTAGATCATGAAAGGCTGTTGGTTTGTAAGTCAAGGTCAATCAATTCACTAGCTGGATCGCCAAACTAGGATCAAATGCTATTTCAAAAAAAGAAGAAACTAGAACTAGATTGCTTTTGTAATCTAGATTATGAGACAAGATGACATTATATCCGATCTAGTTTGGTTTTAGAACTACCAAACAGAATCTTATTAGATTGTCTGGTGGTGACCTCCTTCAGTATAATCATAAAAACTGCCTTACCAAAGGTTAAACCAAGTTCTAAAATCCCCAACCCGCAATTTGAAAAATATGAAGTTTTTTAATAAATCAATCTCAAATTAGTTGGGGTTGGCTATGTGAATCCGTTGTATCCATCTTATTCTCTTCAGGTCCGTTTTATTTTGATACTAAATAATTTTCTTCTAATACTAATAGGAGGTTCTGTAGAACTAGATGTTCTCTAAATCTCACACTTACCGGTACACGGATATACACGTCTCTAACTAGAATAACAAGACTCCTGACAGACACTGAACCTACTGTAAGTGTAAAACCTGAATACCAACTGTGTTAACAGTCTGTCTTAAGTCAAAGAAACCTATGTAATTAACAGCTGTTACCAAGTAGATTTGGTAGTTTTGCATGTTGGTGAACGCCTGCTTATTTGCTTTATAGAATGAGTTGGTCTTTCATGTTCAGACCTTATCCTGGTATCTGGCAGTTGGTTACCTATGCATATCAGGCTCGATCTTCAGTCCATAAATTTCTTCTTAAATTTTGACTTGTAAAGGCCGAAGAGGATTGTAACTACTAACCTCTGTAATTGCACGCAGGAAGTCAAGGATGCTCAAGCTTTTATGCTTGATTTATTTCTTTCACTGTATTCTTGTAACTTCTTCCCCTTTTAATTTCAAGGTTACTAACTGGAATTTGAATCTATATGCTTTACAAACAAGATCTTTATCAGAAAATATTCTTATGTTTGTGTTGATAACTATCTAATTCTTAGAACAGAGAGGCCTTTGTGATAGGTACGGTAAATGACAATTCCCTTTGCAAAGAGGCTCTGACGGATTAGCCGAACTGCAATGCTCTGTTAGGGAAGCTTTTACCAACGCCAAGCTGTACCTTCCATTCAGAAGCAACTGATATGGCTAATATGACATTTCCTCTTGCTTATGTTTGAATCTCACATCGGCGAAGCCTATGAGCTGTTGTCTCTTTATGTTTTTTGATCATCACTTGAGCTAGCTTATCAGAGCAGGTAGAGGTCTTAGATTCGAGTGAGTCTCACTGCCAACCATTCTCGCAAAATACTTCCACATGCCAAGAAAAAAGAAAAGAGAATTAGATCAGCCCGTGAGGAGGTGTCTTAAAAAATTAAAGTATTCCATCTCTAGCAGTTAAGCTTTTAGATGGCGTGATAATGTAATTCAACTGGGTGTTTGAATCCTACATCGATTAAGCGTATGGACTATGGTCATTTTACATGGTCTTGGACAAGTCCTAGTACTTTTGGCATTGAGTCAAGCCCTTCACTTTTGTAACTTCTTTGGTTTAATCTTTTCTTGTAGAATTATGTAATTTATATTGGATGGGTGAAACAGTCTAAAAGAAAAGCCATGAAAATCTCCTTTAAAAGCGTTATGAATGTAATTTTATCTTTCCTTTTCTTTAGAAGAGTTTGTATCATCTGCAGATTGTTCTCATGTATAGCTTTTTTAATTTAACATCTTGAATCTTTGATTTTATTGAATGTCTATCAATATTGTGCTGCAGGAAAGATGTGCAGGTGCTGACACTATATATGTCGTTGCTCGGTTATTGCATAGATCTAAAGCACATCTTCAGTCAATGCTTCTTCAAAATAACGGGGCACTTATTGAGGATTTCTATGTGCATTTGGTATGTCTCTCACCTGTTGTAACATAATTTCCTTGTAATTATTTCGATTTTTGATGTATCTAGAATTTTGAAGTGAGCTATTTCTTCACTATGCATGGGAAGAGTGGCATGGGCTCCTGGTAAAACTAACATGACCACACAGAAATGATAGTTATGGTACAATTTAATGTAGAGATGAATAGAAAGGGTACATAAGCACTTCCAAGTGTTTAATTGGTTCTTCAAATTATTTGTATGTCCTGAAGTGATGAAATGTTGTTGACTATGTCAGGTTTGATCGAAGACTTACTTACATCCTGTTGTAGTTTCATTTGATACTTCAAAAAAAAAAAATTATTAAGTGAAATATTCCATCGGTCTTTCATAGGTGGATGCTGTACCGGACCTTGTAGATCATATTCATAAAACAACTGCTAGATTACTTCTCCACATAAATGGGTGAGATATATGTCCTTGCTCTATTATATTTTGTTGACTGGCTTGCGTTGCTTTATGAAGGTGAGTGATATTGATATACTTCCTTGGGAGTTGTTTCCAATCATGATTGATGCAGTTTTATGCTTTCATTTGTCTGTATAGTTAAGAATTTGAATGATGCTCTGATTTTTTCCTCATCTTGTCTCTTTGGTCTGTATTGGGGATTTTAATGACAAATATTGATGATTGATTGACCTTAAGATTTTCGAGAGAGGATCCACCCTAATTTTCTTATACATGAAACATGAAGACCTAGACATGAAAGTTCTGGCAATTTGGGGATAAATTTGTAAGGTAACTAGATCTGCCAAATATAGGACAATAGAAGCTATTACAAAAATTAATAACGGGAAAACTCTGTCTAGTGGTTCCATCTCCACCAAAAAAAAAAAGCTTCTGTCTTGTGGTAAGAACGCAACACATGATGCGTGGGCACCACGTTAGGCGCACCTCACGAGTTTGAACTCTGCTGTGAACAAAAGAGTGATATTTGAATGGAGAAGCATGGAGGGGCGGACCCATAATTCATCGAGTTTCGAATTGTGCACTAGCTAGCCCTCAGGGATTTCTCAGTTATCAAAATAATTCTTGAAATATTTGTTAACAGTTGTATAGAGTAATATTACCAATGAACGCCAATTTTCTTATGATGTTTTAAATTAAAAGATTGTCATGTTAATTGAGGAGTGTATATTGAATATCTGAATCAAGTAGCAAGTTTTTTCTTCTCTTCTCCAATATAGGACTTGGTTGAATAAAATGACGCATAGATGTTTTATTATGTTTCATTTTTTATGAAGGATCAAATTAACTATTTTTATTAGTAAAAGATTTGCTGCTCCTTATAAAAAAAAAAGTAAAAGATTTGGTGCTGGAAAATTTGGCCCAGCTGCCACTGTCAGAGTTCCAGATGGTTCAAATACAAAATCTAGAAGTTGGTGTCTGTTCTACCTAGTATTCAACTCTTGAGTCAGAGTTTCTTTTTATATAATACACTTCCGTCTTAATTTGCATGATACTCTTTCTATTTTGTGACGTTCCAAAACCATTAATATCGTTGTCAACATATTTTCATTTCAAGAATTCAAATTCATATAACTATTCAAATCTTGAACTTTTTATTATGATGTTTTCTCGATTAAACTATGTAAATGTCAAATTAACACCTTGAACTCCATCACGCAACTCTATATAAAATGGGACAGAAGGACTATTATTTAGCCTTTATGGAAAACATGACTTCTGATTGTCTCTGAAATGCTTCTTCAACTGATGGATCTTTATGCTTTGATTAAGATGTTAAGTCCGCTTTCCCCTCTAAAAGAAAAAGGAAAAGAATTAACTTATTGTCCCAAAATGCAATAAATAATAACAAAAATCATGAAAAAAGTCTGTACATTTATACTGAAGTACAAGAAATGGGAATTTCGAGATATTACATAGCAGGATCTGTGTTGTTTTTTCTACTAAATGTGAATACAGACTCAGTTCTAGGACTTATGTTACTTGCCTCCGACTGAATTCCCAGCAAACGTTGGAACTTGGTTCATCGGTTACCTATGTATTTCTTGAAATTGGACTTGTAATTTGTTTTTTCATATAATATTTGACCTAACAAGACAATTGCGAAGCTGAAGTGCATAAAATAGTGTTGACCGGGAACTGTCTAAGCAGGTACGTTGATCGGATTGCCAATGCTAAATGGGAGGTGAAAGAGCTTGGAGTAGAGCACAATGGGTATGTACCAAACTCTTCTTCTTTTCAGAATCCTTGGAAGTTTACTGAAATCTAGCCTTATATGTTTTTTCGTCATAATTGGACTTTTTTTTTTG
>MCJB01049183.1:46198-73175 GCA_002018475.1 Nicotiana obtusifolia
CCCCGATTCAGTGGAAGCAAAAAATGACTTTCGTTTTCCACTCTTCGTCCGCTCTTGCTGCCTTTCTTAACAAGCCCTCGAGCCTCCTTTGCATCGCCTTCTTCATAGAAACCGTCGGGTTTACTTGGAAGTCAAATCACATTGAAAAGGTAAACTGCACTGAATAAGCCTGTGTGACAAACTCGATCAAGAAAGCATGGAGGGAGTTTCAAACCTGCGACCAAAGCCGGCTCTAACAGTATAGTGGGTAAGGCATGCGCCTTAGGCTCCCAATTTTGAGGGCTCCAATTTTTAGAACTAATACATATTTTATAGATATTTTTAAAAAAAAAATATGTAGTGCTTTTGTGTCTTTCATATAAAAGGAAAAAAAACTTTTTAGACATATAAATAAAGTAAAGGTTTGACTTACTTAAAAATGATAGATGAATAGTTTTCAATTTGAGTTGATTGAACAATTTCACTTTTTACTCCTTTCCCAACATTTCAGTCTTACTTTTCATATTCCAGAATCTACATATCTTCTTCCTTTTTCTTTATTCTTGCTCACCTTCTTGAATTCTTTTTCCAATATTTCTTTCTTTCTCTAAAATTTTATTATTCACCTATTTTCTCCAAAAATTTATTAGTTCAAGTATTCAATAATTATTTAAAGATTCTAATAGTTCTATACTTCTATTACTCTATAAAGCATATAGTATAGTTTTCAAGATTTAGAGCAAGAATTTTGAAGTAGACAATGAGGGGTTTTTTGTATCTATACCCGATTTTGGAGTCATAATGAATCTATATCCACTTTGTAAAAAGGTTTGCAAACGTACCCACTTTACGATCAACTTCAGACTTATCGGGCCTGAAGTTAAAAAAAGTTAGTCTGAAGTGAAAAAATTGCACTTCAAATGACTTAAGGCCAAATAGGTCTGAAGTGCAACCAATGGTTTCATGCACTTAAAGCTAATAAGTCTGAAGCGAAAAATTGCACTTCAGATGCACTTAAGGCCAATAAGTATGAAGTGAAAAATTGCACTTCAGATGCACTTAAGGCCAAAAAGTTTTAAGTGTAACAAACGTTTTCATTCACTTAAGGCTAATCAGTTTGAAGTGAAAATTTGCACTTCAGATGCACTTAAGGCCAAAAGGTCAGAAGTGCAACCAATATTTTTATGCACTTAAGGCCAAATAGGTCTGAAGTGCAAATTGCCCAGAAACAGAAATTTCTTCTTCGAATTATAATAATCCAATATACAATTTAATACTTAAATCTACTCCAATTGAGCTCAAATTTAAAACATAACCTCCAAATATCATCAGGAACAAACACCAATCATCAATTTGTCAAAACAACAATAAATCTAATGAACCCATTTTGCAATTAAAAAAAAAAAAAAAGAAGAAACCTTAAGCAATAGTAAAAAGTAAAGTGTCATAACAGCTCACCATTGTAAAACATCATAAACTACATTAAAATATGTTCACAATCACCATATAAAATCATTGTCACCTGAATAAGAGGAAGGAGGAGGAGGAGGAGGCATGAAGTTGTTTTAAAAGTGAGTACAGGTTAAAACCTTTTTTAATAGTGGGTATAGATTAAATGGGGGCGACCAAATAATGCGCCCCGTGCAATTTTTACACAAGCAACAACTAGATATTTTGGAATCAAAGTCTTCATTCTTCAAACTTCTTAAATAATTAATCGGATAATAGCTTTCTAGTATTATTTTTATTTGTTGTTTGGTATTTCATTAATTTTACTCCATACATATCATTTAAGTTTTTTTTTTTAAATTTAAATATGTCAACAAGAAAATATGAATACAGTTATTCTAAAATTCAAAAGAAAAGAAAAGTTAAAAATTTAATAAAATCTCAAAAAGGAGCTCTTGATAAATTTGACAAACAATAAAAAACTAAATTGAAAAATGTAGGAGAATGTTCCGTAGATGAACGGTTCATATAACAGTTGCTTCAGTAGAAAGAAGTTTTTTAAAATTAAAATTGATAAAATCTTATTTAAGATCAACAATGTCTCAAAAAGATTAAATGGCTTGGCTATATTATTTATTCAAAAGAAATTATTAGAAAAATCGATTATAAGAAATTTATTAACAATTTTGTATCTCAAAAAGCTAGAAGAATAGATTTCAAATAAAAATATATATTATAACGTTCTTATAAATACTTAGGCCTCACATTAGACTTTGACCTTAGGCTTCAAATGCGCTTGAGCTTCCCCTGCGTGCAACCACCCATTTGGGGGATTTTCTACTCAACCAACTCAACCACCCTTGCAGGTTGAACTTTGAATGTTAATTATAGATTCTGCAATTTATTTCTTGAAGCAAAAATTTATTAATTGTATTCCTAAGGCCAATGACGTTTGTTTTCTTTCCTATTTTTTCCAAATATTTCTTTTGGAAAAACCCCACGCTTACTCCAAAAGTACCCTGAAACAATTAAAGGTTACTAAGATGAGCAAGAAAAAGAATACACATCGATTTGGTGAACCAACAGAGAAAGAAACGAAAGACCATTTGAAAATTAATTAGATGGAACTGTACAAATAATAATACTTTCTTGAAAGAAAAAAATAATCAATTTCTTAACACAAATTCAAGCTCATTCTCCTTTCTTTTCCCCTTTTTTTTTTTTTTTTTTTTTTTTTGGGTTACATCTCCCACCTATAAATCTTCTTTGGGTACACGTTATTGTTCATTTTTTATTGTTGGAATTGTTTGCTTTCGTATAATTCTGACACCATTTTCTCTCCTGATTTTTGTATATTATTCATTTTGAAACTGCTGGTGATTGCGTGATGCTGGCAACCATATCTAATGCCACACAAGGTTGATCAACTGGAACCTGCTTCCACAAAAAATAAAAAAGAAATTATTTGTACATATTTCTGTTATGGTATGAACGTAATATAATTAAGTGCCTGCAATTTGAGAATACATCTACTCCATGCTGCTGGTATATTAAAATCATAAATTTTGTCAAAGGACAACTTTTTTTAAGAACAAAATGAGTGTGCAAGCAACTTGCCCTAACAATTAATGAAGTGAGGTAAAAATTATAAAACTAGGATTCAAATTCCAACAGATATAAAAACATTTCAACTTGGTGAGCAGAGCTACTCGAGAAAAGGTCAGGAGGAGCAACAAAACTTTCTATGTAAATTCCTTGAAAATAAAAAACTGTTACAACATTTGCCTCTCTCCAATTTATTTCCTATTTTTAATGTAAAATAATACCATGGGATGGAAAATTTGCATCTTCCCTTTCTTTTCTCTTCTCTTCGTTAATTTCTAAGTAACTTCCTTAGTGATAATTCTCCAATATCAGACGTTTGACCAATCTAGATTATGGTGCTCAAGCAAGATTCAAGAAGAGAGACAAATGCATTAGAACAAAAAAGTAGACTTATATTGAATTGTGCGATTATTCAGAATAAAAATATTTGAATAATTTTAATAGAAAAAAATAATGGTTTGAAATATGAAAAGGATAGATATAGTTATTTAAGATGTCAAGAGATGACATCTTAAATAGAAGAATCCTATTGCTCTTTAGCCCGTAAGGCTTAGTTCAAGTGACACACGTTGAAGAGTCGAGCAATATATTATGTGAACTAGAGGCAGAGCATGGCTGCACTAACAGAGGATATGGGGATAAAACGCTGAACATGAGGATTAAAAGGGTACTTAGTCACCACTGCACTAGAGTAGTCACTTGAGCATGGATGGACACAATATATTTAGATACATAATTTAACAAATTAGTATTACTATATATACATAGCTTAGAAAGAAGAGCATGGGTAATTTACCCCACCCCTTTCACGTTAATCCACCCCTGATGTGAATTAAATCTAAAATTTAAGTGAAGAAGGATAGATGACGAATTAATCAAATTTTCAAAGTTAAAGCATAAAAATTGCATAGGCGCCTATCAGGTAACAATGATTTTATATTGTGTTTGTGAATATATTTTAAGGTAGTTTATGATGTTTTATAGTGGAGAGCTGTTATGGCACTTTATTTTTTTACTATTGCTCAGGGTTTCTTCATTTTCTTTTTCTTAATTGCAAAATGGGTTCGTTAGATTTATTGTTATTTTGACAAATTGATGATTGTGGTTTGTTTTTGATGATATTTGGAGGTTATGTTTCAAATTTGAGCTCATTTGGAGTAGATTTAGGCATTAAATCGTACATTTGATTGTTAAAATTTGAAAAATAAATTTTTATTTATGGGCAATTTGCACTTCAGACCTATTTGGCCTTAAGTGCATGAAATCATTGGTTGTATTTCTTTAAGTGCATTTGAAGTACAATTTTTTACTTCAGATTTATTGGCCTTAAGTGCATGAAACCATTGGTTGCACTTCAGACCTTTTTTGCCTTAACTGCATCTGACGTGCAATTTTTCACTTCAAACTAATTTTTTTTTTTTTTTTTTAACTTCAGCAACAATAAATCTGAAGTTAATCGAAAAATAAATAGGCTTGCAAAATTTATTGCAAAATAGGTATAAGTTTAATTATGACTCTAAAGCCGAGTATAGATGCAAAAGTCTCGGTTAAAATTGATCCTAAAGGTTGGCCTGAAACAAAATTTTCTTTTCATGAAAAAGAAAAAAGGAAAAAGAATTTTTTTTTGAGAATCCTATTTCCACCCATGAGATTCAATCTCAGTTTTCTCAGCCTCACGGGTAAACCATACTAATTTCTGACACGCCAGCGCTTTAACCCTTTATTTTTCTTTTCAAACCAGTGCTTTAACTTCGGTGTCAGATAATCTTATTATTTCCGTGCTCTCTGTCATGAGTAATTTACACTCTTTCAAGTTATGATAACATAAGTATTAATTTGAGTTCCCACATGACTATTCAATTCTTTCTTAATTTAACCGACCACGGAATTCAAGAGCGTAATTTTTTCTATTATTTAAATTAAAGGTGTGCATAATATACTAAAAATATCTTTTGAATCTTGAACATGACATGTTATTTTTCTAAGAGTATCGTTAAGGATAAACTAAAAATATTAAAAATAAAAATTTACTAAATATAAAATGGTGATATTCCTTCTTTTTTTTTGGGGCCAAAAAGGAAAGTAAGATGATAGAGTATTTTTGTTTACAAAGTTTACGTTCTCTTAGAAAAGTGAGCTTACTGTGTATCTACACTAGTGAAAGAAAATATGTGTCTGGTAAAATAATTGTGGTGTGCGTAAAGTTGTATGACACAACATGTCACAAATTAAGAAAAGTTTATAAAAGGACTCACTATCACTTTACCACCCCAAGTATTTAGAAGTCAGTTTGGCAGGGTATAAGAATAATACTGAATAGAATATATTGGTAATATTAAAATTAGTAATGTTAGAATTAATTATTTATCGATTATTTCTTATCAAACATGTCATAAGGGGAAAATTTACTTACAAAATGGCCAGCTCCAAGAATCCAGTAGAAGTGCAGGTTCTTGTAGGACTTGGTGAAAGCCTTTGTACTTTTGTCACCCTTACAATAAATTGGACTTCTTTCCGTTTTCAAGAAAGTTTTCAACCCTTCCCACCTGCCATTTTGGATTTTATTGACCATTCAAATAGATGGAAGTAGAATAATTCATATAAAAAGGCACAAAAATGGGTCATAAAAGAAAAGTTCTATAGGGTGTCATATTGTCATACTTCGTGCATTTAGATAAGATTCTTGAAATAATTATTCAAAAGTTTTATAAAAAAACATGAGGATGACATCATGGATTTTTTTTCGCAAAATAATTAAAAAATTATTTCTTACTTTAGCTTCTCAACCCATGCTTCTGTTCCCTTGGTTGCACAAATGAGATCAAGCTGCATGTTCCAAAAAAATAAAACGGAAATTACAGAAGTAATTAATCGATTAAAAACTATAACTGAAATTATGAAGTATCTAATTTTTTCCTGAATTTCACGTTTATCATGAAGAGAAAATAAAATAAAGGGCAAAATACAAAATTGACCGGTCAACTGAACTAATTGAATTCGTTAGCCAAAAAGTATATAACATACATATTAAAAATATACCTTTTATCGACTATTATTTTTTAGAGAGGCCAAAAATGTATATTTTTTTAAAATTAACAATTAAATGGGGTGAATCAAATGATATATGAAGAAAGGAAGCACAGACTTGAGGAAGGACCCTACTTGCCCATTATATATAGTCACATTCACTCCTTTGGCCAATAGTTCATCAACCTGCACATTACATAAAAAGTGTTCAAATTTCCAAAGAAAATGCCCAAAAAATCAAATTGAAATGGTTATATTCCTAAATTTTCTTTTATAATTTTTTATTCCCCTTCAATAACCTTTCCTCGTAACAAAAAATTAGGTTTCAGTATCAAATTATTGAGTTAATAGTACTTAAATCAAATAACCTCATCAATTCTTGGCTTCATAAAATCACCAAACATTGCATTAAAAACAGAATCAGACTGTCCGCCCCATCTGCAAATAAACACAGTACTTAGTCCTTTTCTTTCTCTTTTAGAGAAAATATAGGCAACAAATATGGTAGAAGAACAATCTGATACACAAAGTATCCCGTTGCAGAGTTCGTGAAAGGCTGTACTTCAAGGGGTATGATTACGGCATATCCTAATACAAATATTAGTGAGTACTTCCACGGCTCAAACATGTGACTTATAGGTCACACAGAGACAACGTCACCGTTGCTCCAAGTCTACCCTTCTCAACAAACATAAAGGGCAGCTCGGTTCATTAAGCTCCCACTATGTGCGGGGTACGGGGAAGGGCTAGACCACAAGGATCTATTGTACGCAGTCTTACTCTGCATTTCTGCAAGAGGCTGTGTTCACAGCTCGAAATCATAACCTCCTGATCATACGACAGAAACTTTAGCAGTTACGCCAAGACTCCCCTTCTTTAAAAATATGGTAGAATTTAAAAGAAAAATTATGAAATAAAAGCTTACTGAACATTTTGTGGAATAATTTTCAATTTCTTTTTGACAGCACCATTCATTAAGCTGTCAAGATCAACGTCACTACCAGGAGTAATCCTAGAAGATTGCAAATATCTTGAATATCTCTTCATTGAAATTCCTTGTGATAATTCAGAAGCTGTTAAAGATAAAGGGTCCATTCCTGAATCCAACATGAAATTGTAGAAATCCTGCAATTATTTAATAATAAGCGCTTAAGTTATATGCACCGATACTGTAACAATTATTTACACAATCAGGTAAAAAACCTTTATACCACGGAATTACTATTATCGCTTATGATGTTTTCCAGATCTCTCCATGAATTTGTTGCAGCTTCATATTGGCCAGCATTAATTTGCTGCTTTATTTTTAGAGCTACGCTGTATTTGGAATCAGGAAATTTTACATAATTGGAACTGAAAAGTCAAGGCAAAAACCAAAAGGAAATAATTGAGTTTTTGCATAGTATAGTAGTTAAAAAATATTGACCTGCTTGATTTTTGTAGGCCATTCCCATCAATTCTTGACACATCTTTCAGAAGAGGGCCCCATGAAAACTGCATTTTCCACAAAAAATAAAAATAAACAAAGAGATATTCAAGGTTTAAACTTCCAAAGGAATGTAATAAAGTTGAAAATGTAGCAATAAATTCAAGTTTCATACCACAAAATCTTCAGGTGAGATCCAACTATCACCCAATGCCACTCCTATTATTTACAAAAGCAGCAATATTCACAAGACATCCATATTATGATATATAAAATTCAAAATAAATATGGTTTTAATATTTTCTAGTAGATAGGATGATCCTTTTGGATTATTATATTCTCCAAAAGATAATTTGTAACTGAGTTATGCACTAATAATATAAAGATTAACTTGTGATAACACGTAAATTACCATTTTAATCAGTTTATCGATTAATGTTTAGTATAAAGATCTACCCATAATTACCTTATAACTGATGTAGTTGTGTAAATAATTTTCATTAAAAATACATAAAACTTAAACTCGAATTAAAGTAAAGCAATTATATACCTCCAAGTTTGAGCTTTAATTTGCCAGATTCTATGGCTTTAAGGGCAGAAAGTGCAAGAGTAACAGCATATTTTCCTCCATAGGACTCTGCTACTATGTATAGAGGGCTCTGTTGTAGGCTCTGATTTCTATTGAAAATTTCAATTAATAGTGTTGTCAAATCTGTTGCTGCCTCCACATCTGTCTTCACAAATAGCTTGTTGTCTTCCACAAAACTATATCCTGTTCCAACTGGATTATCCTACGATTACCCAAAAAAAAAAAAAAAAAAAAACTATTTACATACTTTTTTATTTATTTTTATTATGTGTATATATCATTCAAGCCAATAGCAATTAATTCAGTTTAACTCGCAATACTTATGTGACTCGGAGATTACGGTTCGAGCCATGAAAACAGCCTCTTGCAAAAATGTAGGATAAGACTGCGTACAATAAACTCTTATGATCCGGTCTTTCCGCAGATCCCCGCATAACGAAAGCTCAGTGTACCGAACTATCTTTTTTTAAACTCGCAATACTCATATTAGATCTTGTCTTGAAAAGAGGGCCGGTTACAAGTTCACATGTCACCGGCCTAGTAGCTTTTGCTCTATTCTATATATGTAAATACATCTATTAAATATTTGTAAACTGTTTAGCATATACTCATTTATTATTGTAGTATTAACTTAATATCGTTGTAGAAATTCATCAACTTTAAATTATGAATTCGTCTATAACAACTACAGCAGCAACAACTTAAGTGTAGTTCCAAAAATAAGGTGCGAGGCGAATAGTATATACGCAGACCTTATCCCTAATTTAAAAGATAGAGATATTATTTTTCATGGATAAAATGAGAAGAAAGAAGTAACAAGTAGTAACCCCAATAGACCAATCAAAAAACCCGAGTGAACGAAACAAATGATAGATCCATCTCTGCTTGAAAATTCGACAACCAATAAATGAAAAATGTAAGAAAGGTAGGAGTTTCAGTTGAACTTACTACAAAAAGAAGATCAGCTTTTCTCAACCAAGTTGAATTCCTAGGTTTCAGATTAGTGTCAAGTGGCCCAACTTCTTGAAAGTTTCCAATTCCCACTCCTGATGCTCCCTATACACATTAAATTCCCAAGAATACTCACAGCTTAAACCAATGAAGCTAATTAATCAGTCTGCTAAAAATGTAAGGCATTAACTGCAAATACTTTAATGAACAGAAGTGCAAATATTAAAACATTCTATAATGCAGCACTTACAGGTCCACCTTGTAACCATAGTATTATTGGCCATGGCTTATTTGGATCTTCAACTCTGTATGGACTTCTGTAATACCACCAGAACATGTGGGCTTCTGTTTTTTTTTTTTTTGAGTGTCAATAATATTCATAATTCCCCCCAAAAAAATCAAGATCATAAACATTATGTTACTCGGACTTTTCAAAAATGATGCCGTCTCCTGTGTCGGAGCGAAGCCAGGAATTTATGTAGCTTCGCCTCTGATCGAATCCTCGAAAAATACATTACTTTCGAAAGATCCGACATGCAACTGACACTATTTTTGAAGAGTTCGAACAATATAACATAAAAGCAAATTAAACCAAAAAAATTATAACTTACTAGGTCTAACTTCAACATAACCCCATGATTCTGAAGCATCTTCATTTCTGGCAGCAATGGCTGTTCCCATTCCTCCATTAAAAAGTGGAACCAAAAACAAGAGAGGAACAATAAGAGATACAACAACAATGGACTTTTTCATTTCCATTTTCCTAAGAAATGGAATTCAGAAATAATAAAAAGAAAAAAAGATGCTGAGTGCCAGAGAATATAATTGAGAATTTGATGACTGATAAAAAGCCTTTATATGCAAACTCAGTTTCTCTGTGTCTCTGACTGAAATAACCAAAAAAGTGGCAGTAGTAAAGGAAAAAGATGACTAAAATTTTGACTTTACAGAAAAGAGTTCAGTTGTATAATAATCCAATAATGTAGTACTATAGTAGTATTTATTTCATATATCTGTGACCTGTCCTTTTACTGTACATGAAATAATAATAATAATATTCTCAGGCTTTCATTAATTGGTGTTGGAATTTGATGTACAAAGCAACTGGCCATACGGTTCATAGGTCAATTTTATCCTATCTTTGTACGTCAATGTTTTTATGGAGTGACGTGCAAGTTGATAGTCCTCTTTTTATTTACATTTTCTTTTTTTCCAAGACAATTGTCAAAGGAAATTTCTTATCAATATGGCCAACTTTTTGGAATATTGCACATGATGAATTGTGTAAACACGTCGCCCAAAAATTTTAATTATTAAAAGATTACACTTTTAATTATTTTATATCATCAATTAGCCCCTAAGTTCAAGTCTAATTTTTTTCTTGGGCTAAACATGCTAAATACATTTTTTTGAAGATTACGGCGAAACTTAATCTTTAGATGTTCGAGTCCTGAAAATATATTCTTACAGGAATACAGGATACGAATAAGTACAATAAACTCTTACGATTCAATCTTCTTCAGACTCCGCTCATAGCTGGAGTTTTATGCACCGGACTGTCGTTTTTTACTATAAAACTAACTTAGCACCTCTGCCAATTTTAATACTCGGATAATTTTCAGAAATTGCAATTCAAAATTATATTGCTTTCTATTCTAATCAGAGTTAGAATAGGAATGTATATATACAAAAAAATCAGACAAGAGATAAAATAGGGAACAAAAGATAATAAATCAACAAGTTTTACTTATTTGGTTCTAAACGGTGATTGAGGAGTTAAAAATAAATATATCTTGATTGAGAAAATCTGAAATATGACAGCACATAGAATGAGATTTGATACCAAGTGATTTTTTATTGAGAATTGGCACCGTATAACAATGCATTAATATAATTGATATTTTTTTGACTTTAAATTTAATTTAGTAGTAGAAGCCCAAAAACTTTAGCATTTTATAGTCAAATTTACAAAAACCTACTTTCTATTTATTTTCTATTTATAATCCCTCTTCACTTTCTCTCTATGAAACCTATGTATCTTTTTTTTTTCCCTCTCTCTTTCTCCTCTTATATTTCTTTTTTTGTCTCTCCTCTTTCTCTCTCATGGCTTAGCGAAAAATATTGCAAATTATACCAAAAAAATTCAACGGAATGAAAAGGTAAGGTTGCTCTCATATCAGAGAAAATCAGAAGCAAAAAATAAGAGAAAAATAGAAAAAAATAGAGTTCGCCTTTATTTTTCTTCTCTCTTCTTTTTCTTTTTTTTATTGTATTGAACGAGTTGGTGTGATTGAAATTGGTTGAAAAAAAGCTGGTTGTTTGGAGTGACACTATTCATTGGTGTGTTTGGAGTGACACTATTGGAGTGATACTATCCAAAGTTGGTTGAAAATTTGGAGTGACACTATTCATCCACTCTATCACTATTTCTTATTATTTTATTATTATTATTATTATTATTATTATTTTATTATTTAACCCTTTTAATTTATCATATTATATATACCTAATTATGTTTATGTAATATCATTATAATATTAATAATACATCTTAACTTTAGAGTATAATTTTGATAAATTAATTTTCATGCATATATTATTTTTTATGTAAAATTATAAGTTATAATTGTATTAAAAAAATGTATAATTATCATAAAAATGAAAGGTGCAAATATAAAATACAAAAAATTAAGGACAAAGATGCTCATTTTGCACTTTGCAATGCATTAATGGATCATTTATGGGAGCATACTAGAGATGAAAGTTGAATATTTAAGTAGTATTTACACTAAATTTTAAACTACATGTAATATGTATTGAATTATCTTGTATCTCAATGATTTCACTTTTATTTGAATTATCCATTAATATGTATATTCTATAATATTTGTGTACAAATTATATTATTTAAAATTTATGGTATAAAAATAGTTTATCTTAAATATTTATATAAGAAAAAAATATGAACTATATAGGATGGATATGTAAAAAAGAAAAAAAAAGATAGGATTTGTCTAATGAAAATAAGAAAATAAAATTTAAATAAAATATAAAAGATAGAAAAAAATATAAAAAGGAATATTTTTTATTTGGAATAAAAAATAAAGTAATGGTTAGAATTAGTTTACTCCATTTTAGAGTAAAGATTTAAAGTGAAGGATTGGAAATGCCAGGCTAATATTGTAAACGGAGGGACTGTGATCTGTCTCTCCTTTGTCTTGTTTGGCTGAAAAAATTAGTAAGGCTCGGGTCATTTGGTTACGACAGAAAATTTATGATTGTATATTTGTCCAGTATTTGATTATGATAATTAGCTCATTCGATAGAAATATTCTATTGAAATCTTAATATTATTTATTTTATATGGGATAATAATTTCAGGATAATTTTATTAGCAACCAAACGATGCCGGAAAGAATTTGTCCTCCTCGAAAGAAAACATAAATTATTTATTAGGTGGCTCTTGTTTCAGAATTTAAGGGTCGTTTGGTTCAATTTTATCGCTGGATTAGTATTCTCATTCCATAACCAAATGACCCCTTAGAGTATGTAAGTACGGTATGCAAATTTTTGAAAAGATATGTCTGCTTAGTTTTTTTTCTTTTCTGAAACAGGTTAATTTTTTAAGATTTCTAAAATTCAATTTTTTTAATCTTTCGAAAAATTTAAAGACGCCTTTTTTTTTTCCTTGGAAATCTTGGAAGTTTGAAAAACTAAGCAGTTAGTGTTTATTTGCAAAGCAGCTCAAACAAACATTTATTTTTTTAACAAAAAATCCAACAACTTGCATATTCGAAAACAGAGGTCATCGACAAAAATCCCCTAATAAAAGTATAAAAGAGTGATGGAGTTTTCCATGTGATCACCAACTTTTCTGGCCTACAATTTTAGGGGCAACGTTTGCCAACTAATTTTGAAGTTAATGAGTTGGATTCCCATCAATTCTTTTATTACTATTTCTATTCCAAAAAGATTAACTCCGAAAATAAATCTTTTAATTTTAATTTCATTGAAAATTAATATCTTAATATTTTAGAATACAACTTCCATATTTTGGAAGTCAGGTAAAATCACTAAATAGAAATTACAACTATTTATAATTTCAAAAATATTTAAAACAATATATAAAAAAGTTTTGGTAAAAGTTGTTTAATTTTTCCAAGAGGAAAAAGGTATAAAAATGGTTTTTCCTCTTTTTGGTAAGTTCAAAACCTTGCAAATAGATAATTAGATGTGAAATTACAAACAAGTGGTATATTATTAATTCTAATCATGAACCCAAACAAGTCACCTTGGTGCTCTTAGTCTTTATTTAAATTTAGGATATTGCTACGAGAGGATCACATTTCAATTATTTTTATTTGGTAATTAATAAAGTATAACATAGTGTCATAAAATGCCGATCTACAAGAAAATATTCATTATAGTACTTTATTGTCTTTCTAAAAGCAATGCTTTTCTTTGGTTGTGTGAAAGCAACTAAAAAGAAATAATTAAAGTGTACCGGAGGAAGTAGAAATTAACAAATCGACTAGCAGAAAAGAAACAAAATTATTAAGAGATCCTTCAAATTTTGGATTTTTTGGACAACCTGTCATTAACAAATATAGAAAATATAACATGTGCATTCAATTATTATTAGTGGCCTCCTCTAGGCTAAGATTGATAAGGATGATGCTTTATCAATTATTTTATTCCACTTTTGTCTTTGAATAAGAATAAAGATCACTGGTGACTAGTTGAAGGTGTGCTCATTGCCCGAGAAAGGAAAGGAAGAAAGGAAAGGAAGAAAGGAAAGGAAGAAGAGGATTCTTGCGTAGTATATCAGCAGGTTCATCGCACAGCTCACTCCCTTTTGCGAGTCCATTTTCAAGCTCTTGAGGAAGAAGAAAGGGAGTAGAACGATGCCCTAGACTGACTATGTTTACACTATCGCCTATTTTTATTTATTTAAGGTTTAAATCTGGATTTATGCAAAAACCTAGTAAATGTTTCCACTGTTCTCATGTTGGAGCCAAAAACCAAGTGCGTGCAATTTTTTGGAATTTTTTGTTTAAATTAAGAAGAATTTACCCAAATAGCTGCCCACCTAATTTCTTAAATTATAAATTTATAGACAAAAATAGACATTTCTTCACTAATTGCCTGGTATCAAATATTCGACGAGGAAGAGAACTTATCACTTTCGACAAAATAAAATCATGAAAATAATTTTTCAAAGCAATCTTATGACCAAAACGTTTATGATTTCAAGATATATATTTAGACAGTCTAAATTACCTTTTCTAGATCAGTTTTTAATTTTTGTAAAAAAAGAAAGAATATAGTGCAGTCTTAAAAATAATTGCTTGATGTTGACTGCCACAAAAAGTTAACAACATTGGTTATAGTTTTGCCAAAAGTGGTCCAAGTAAGATAGGATTAAAAGAGAAAAGAAGACCATCTTTAATTGATGTATATGGCCCAAAATCGAAGCCGTTATGATTATGAATTTTTTGGTGCTATTTCGAGCTAAAAGGAGAAAGATATCTATTATGTGCTATATGACTTTCACTAAGGTTTCCCCAATGGAGCATTTATTGGTCAAAAGTATGATTTATATCATGATAATCACTCTTACTGACGCAATCTTATTCTTATCTAGGTTGAGGTAAATTTTTTAATGATAAACCAAAATCCTCTACACGATTAGTTACAAACGCATATTAATAAATATTTGTTGCAACAGATCGTGTAAACCAAAATTTTATTAATAGATAAGAACACAGTACAACTAATTCCCAAAAAATATAAATTGTATCAAATTCGAACTAGTAACTAACCCCAACATGGAAGTACCTAAAAACTCATATAAGCAAAAAATTTCAAAGAGCCTTGATCATGAGTCATATAAGTATCACTAAAAATAAGAACTATAGTTCCAACAGTAGTGGTTAATATTGACATAATAGAAATGGGTCGATCAAGTATTCGAAGTCTAAAGAAAAATGTATGACCCTTGAGTTCGATGAGTCTTTACTGTCCTTTTGTTCTTGGTGGAAAAAAGTAAGGGGATTTTCAAATCGTAATTTTATACAGGTAGATGATCCGTTTAACTGTTTATTATATTTATGAAATATACGTAGATTTTTATTGATTATATACATATTATATACAGATTATATATATATTTTACAGCTATAGACTATTTTCAATTTAAACGATTGGATGATCGACTATTCGGTTAGTTCTTCAAATAACTATTACTAAAAGTTCACTTTTTTCTTAATAATCACATATTAGAGTCGCCATATGGAAGTTTCACATCATGGAACCGTATTTTACCTTAGCTACAAGATTTAAAGGTAAATCTCTCGTACTGCATTCCGTTCTTCAAACTGTTTTAGGAAATAATGTGTACTTTAATCAGCTTGAAAGTTACAATTACAAATGTCACACCATGATGGGAACTTCAAATAGGTGAAGCAAGTTGAGTCATTACATAACTCAAAAATTTAACATCTTCAAAGTTGGGCTGGGTTGGGATTTGGTTAAGCAATAGATCATATCCAACCTGCAGAAATCAAGCTTAAAGCACTTGGATAGGTTACACTTTTATGGATCATCAAAATTAACACTTCAACATTGAAGGTGTGAATAAATCTTGGAAATGCTTGTTTGGGCGTTGCCCTTTGCCAAATTGGACCTGTTCAACATTTGTTATGGTGAAATTCTAGCCGGATATACAAGTGGTAATTGAAAAATAGTTACAGTTTTAAAAGTAATCGAAATTTAGCCACTTTTTATGTAAAGATAAATCTGAACGAATACACTGTTCAAAATTCAGAAAATATTCCAGCATAATATACTGGAGTTCCAGCATAATATACTGGTCCAGCATAGTATGATGTAACTTTTCATGTGTTGGAGTTCCAGTATAATATGCTGGAAGTTCATACACATGTGCACCGATCTCTAGTATATTATGTTGGAACTTTTCGTGTTGCAGCAAACTAGTGGCTATTTTTCAATGACTTTGAAAACGCTGGCTATTTTTTAATTACCGTCCGAAAACTGGTTAACCGTGCTATTTTTACAAGAAAAAATATTTTTTTTTACTTTTAGTCCCCACCAGAAATTATTTACGTTCGGTAGCCTTTGTATACTGCGGGCTAAAAGTAAAAAAAATTATTTTTTCTTGTAAAATAGCACGGGCTAACCAGTTTTCGGATCGTAATTGAAAAATAACTAGCGTTTGCAAAGTCATTAAAAAATAGCCACTATTTTGGTGCAACACAAAAAGTTCCAGCATAATATAATGGAGATTGGTACACCTGTGTATGAACTTCCAACATATTATATTGGAACTCCAGCACACGAAAAGTTTCAGCATAATATACTGGAGATTGGAGCACCTATATATAAACTTCCAGTAGATTATGTTGGAACTCCAGTATATTATGATTCGCTTGGACTCTAAAATTTTTGAGATATGTATCTTCACTTGGCCCTTAATAGGGGTTTCCAATCTAAGCATTCCCCTCTTTTTCAATCGCTTTTCTTCCGCTAAATCTTCTATCGTAGGCTGTTGAATACTCGTATTGCATACTGATAAAATATGGGCTCTCATTTGTGACATTTGTTAGGGACTGGCCCATTTAAGTGTAAGGCTTGCTTAGTGAAGTGTAACAAAAGTAGAAATGACATCATGTAATCACTCTAAAGGGCTGCTATTTAAGAATAAGTCATTGTGTCCTAAATTTCAATTTTTCAGTTTAAATTTTTGAGACAAAATGTCCTGAAGTTAAGATTTTAAGTTTATAATTTCAAGACAAAATAAGTACCGATTAATCTCTAATTTGACAAAGAATAATGCCCAAACATGTATTTATAGTAGGAGTTACTTATAATCAGTTTGATTACCACATGTATTTTCACAATCTATTTGATTTGTTGGGGTCAAAATCTATTATTTATATTTATTTAATTAAATTTTTAATTGATACATAAGGTATGAGTTAAAGTTATGTAGTTCATATAAAACCATAAAACACATACTGCATCCCTCCCTCCTTCTAAACAAGAAGAAGACTTGTAGTGCCATGGTAAGTATTCAAAATGCATTAATTGTTACTGAATTAGGCTGTATGTGAAATGGCTGCCTTCGGCATAAGGATACAAATCTTGAAAATTCCCTAGTCTATTATTTCAACTTGCGTTGGGATTTTATGTACAAATCCAAAGTCCCAAAATGGCATCCAATGCAAGATTGTATATCAGGGGCAAAGCCATAATATCGATTGCGGGTTCGGCCAAATCTAGTATCTTTGGTTAAAATCAGGAGATGAAGCTATATGTCTTAAAAGGTAGTCAATTGACTATTCTTTATCGAAAAATTATAATATTGTATATATATGTAAAATATTAGGTTTTAGAAATATATGACTTATACTTAACACCCTTTGTTGGGAATATTTTTAACTTTTTTCAAATTTGAACACCCTCGAGAAAATTCTTGGCTTCATCACTAGTTCAAACTTTATAGTTGTCTTTAAAACTTCATAATATGTAAAATTTCTTAATGCAGAACCATAGGCGGCTTAACCCCCAGGCAACTAAAGCGGCCGCTTTAGGCCTCACAAAATTAGAGGTCCCAAAAGCTACTCTTTTTATATGTAATTTGAATATTAATTGTATTTATTATTAAATAGTAATAAGAAATTTTTTCAACCATCTTTTGCTACCTTGTCACCAATCGTTAATAATATAGGTTTATATTTTATGTTGCCTTTTTTCGGAGTTGGTTGAGAAAATTCAAATGAAAGTAAAAGGCAATTAAATTTGCAGTTACTTTCTAGTTCTTCTTACTCTAACTTGAATAAATTTTATTAATAACTCTAACTTTGTAAGATATCTCCTTTCAAGATTTCTATAGGCATGCTTCAAGCTAATTAGATCGTAAAATATTTATCATTTTTGTACATACAAATTTCTACATGATTGTTACTTTGGGAGGCAATGCTATATAGTAAGTTATGTTGACGGTCATGTGCAAAGAAAAAACTCAAAATTAAACTTAAGATATCTTATCAAAGGTTAGTAATGTTACAACAAAGATTAAAAAGGTTGGTTACATCGTCAAAATGAAATTGTATCTTAAAAAGTTAAAAAAATAAACGTTAACAAAAATATCTAAAATTATTAAATAAGTTAGAGGCCCCTTATTACGTTTTGGCTTTAGGCCTTCAATACTATTGAGTTGCCTGCAAAACCTAATAACCTAAAATAATTAAAATTTCAAATCTATGACAGAACCTAATAACCTAAAATAATTAAAATTTCAAACTCACAAACTCCGCATATTATAAGGCCATGTAATTACGAGAGATATGAATTGACGGGTCGAAGAAAGACATGGTGCCCGTGAGACCCGGGAAGACATCGCCTGCTAAAACTACTGCCTATGCTTTTTCTCAATAATTCCCATAAAACTTTTTGTCAGCATACGGCTTTGAGTTATTTTTTTTCCTGCTAATTTTGAGTTTAATAATGCTTGTTAGGCAATAATTGACCAAGCAAATATTTCCCATGTTTCTCACCTTCCTTTTCTTTTCTCATAAATTTTCTTCTGAATTTGGTTGATAGAGAAACAAAAGTCACCTCTTCTGCCAACCTCTTGATTTTACTAATAATTTATATGACATATTTATAAATTATACTTGACACTTAAGTTTCATCCTAAACATGAATTTTAAGTGAATCGAAAAAGAAGTTAAAGTAGCACTAGACTATAATATAATAAAATCAATCAAATACCTCCTTAGCTTTGTATTCCTAAATTATTTTGCACTTGCAAGTTGTAGATGGAGGCTTTCACGTGTTAGAGTGAAAACACTGTCATAATAGATGGAAACTTGACTAATTAAGATTGCATGAGGGAGAAGGAAAAAAGTATTAGGTTTGGGAGGCAACGAGAGAAGACGTAATCCCTTCTCAGAAACATAAGCAAGAAACCAAGAATACAAACATGTCAATTCCTGGCCACTATCGGCTACAGTAAAATTTATCTGAATTCGGTGATTATATCAAAGAGTTCGTTACTTAAATCGTCATTCAACTATTCGAAATTATTATTGTAAAGTTATCTTCCTTTCTTTTGTAATAGAAAAGTCATTTAACTATGCTTATAGCACTCAGAAGGTCACTCAACCAGATTTCTCAAACTTTTAATTGTTTTATACCTATTTCACCCTCTAAATTATCAATTTTTATCTTCTTTTTTTTTTTCCTTTTTTACTTTTTTGATATTATAATTTTTTTCTCTTTCTGATCAACATTATGGACTTACCTATAGAACAAATAAATTTTATTTAAAAATAAAAATAAAAAATTATTTTTCTACCATATATAATGTCGGAATAATAATATAATCGAGCTAATTATCAAGAGTATATAATGTACATTATAAAAATACCTTTATTTTAAATATTATTTTCTATAGAACGTGCATGGAATATATATTTTAAAATTTTTATTTTCTTTCATCCTCAATTGTGTAAATAAATTTTTGAGTTTTTGTTGGTAATATCAAAATTATTATTACGAACAAATTGGATACCGAGTAGTAGATAATTTCGAATAGTTGAGTGATCATCTGAGTAATGAACTCTTATATCAAACTTTATAAATTTATTCATGGTTAAATAATAAATTTAAGTGAAACCGCATCTTAATTAACTATTGATATACATGAAGATATGTGTCATATATTCATAAATTCATAAAGTTAACGCAAATATAGAGAGTGCAAATAACATTTTACTCTATCGAATCCTCACTTTTAATTTTTCCTCTTTTCAATTTAAAATAACTATTATATTTTGATCATTTTGTGGGCACTTCGACTATATCGTTTAGTAGGCTAACTACTTCTCACCAATATAGATAGAAAATAACTTTGTCCATCAAAATTTCACCGAAAGAAATCACTTAGTAACTTTTGATTGGCCGGAATCTCCCTCATATAATTTTCATCTCACCTTATTACATAGTTAGCCGCCTTGAGTAAAACTCCTTTGTTCTTCTTCCTCACTTTCTGAACTTGCTCGCTAGCTAGTTATCTCATCTACCTCCATTAACTCCTTAATTTCCGTCAAACGTAATGTCAAAGATTCAAAGTGTAGATCAAACTTTTCCCAAAGAACAAGAGCAGGAAAAAGAAGAAGAAGAAGAAGAAGAAAGGAAGAGAAATATATTAGACAGTACTAACCATGTTGAAGAGTACTGTAAAACACCAAAAAGTTATTGCAAAAACGTGATTTCAACTAGCCCTCCACCAGCACCAAAAAAGTTGAGGAAGAAAGAGTCATTTTGCAAGAGGAAATTTGACTTTTTTGAAGTTACTGGAAATGAAGAGTTAGAGTTGTTCTTCAGATCATGCAATGAAGTAATTTCAAGGGTTACAGTACCCTCAGCCTCAGGTATAGCTATTAAGAAGAGACTTTTTTAGTTACTGAATCTTGAACTGTATCATTTGTACATCTCTTTTCCTGTAAATATTCAGGTATCCTATGTTCTCTCACAGTATATTCTGTATTCTTATGTACAATATATCCATAGTTCTTATAAGCGATTTTTTCTTTTGAAGGAGAAATGCTGAATAAATTGATGGATGCCGATGAGACTTTAGTATGTTTCTTTACGAATTTTTTCCTTTTATTCTAACTTTAACTAAGCTAGCGTTTGGACAAAGATTTGGTGGAATCTGAAGGGAAAAAAAGAGTTTTTGGATGAGTTGAAAAATAGTTTATGGAAATTGAAGTTGTGTTTGTACATGTATTTTTTTAGAAGAAGTTAAAGTTTTGTGAGTTGAAGAAAAGATTTTCATCCAAAAATTGGTTTCGTAAAAAAAAATCTATATCCGAAGCTAAGGCTGCTATACGTTAACAGTTTAATGTTCCTAATTAAATCAAATTTCATGATTGAGGGGTGACAAATTTCGGAGCAGCTATATATCTCTTATTTAAAATTTAAAACATGTACATTAATCATTTGAGAATGATTGAGGTTATAGAAATTATAGGGAAGAGAAATGGGAGGTAAAATTTGTTGCGGAAATCAGTACTAATTGATATAGATATCTTTTGGTTTGAATAATTGATATAGATCCGAATGCAAATGGATATCTGTGCTACTATTAGGAGAAACTCATTGGGGGTTGGGGCTGGGGGGGTCTCCTCCTTAAGGAAAAAAATAAATATTTCTTTTTTAAAAATAAACGATTAATTATCATTTTATTAATAGTAACTTTTCACCAGGAAAAATTCAAAAAAAGTTCTTATATATGACTAGCAAGACAATATGACATACCACAGTGTAATCTCACAAGTGTACTCGAAAAGGATAGTGTGTAAGAAAACTTTATCCCTGCTTTGTGCAAGTAGAAAAAGTATTTTCGATAGACTCTCAGTTCAAACCGAGAAATTTTTCATAATCTTTTTATGTTATAACTTAGAAAAGGGTCTTTTCTGCTACAAGTGACCTTACAAACGGTGATATACTTCATGGATGCTCTTTATCTGTAGTAAATAACATTCTTGATTCTACTAGATTGCAAATATTTGGCAAATTAATAATTTCTGATGTATGTTACTGAATTTGTAGGGGATACAGTGGACGATGCCAGTTGGCAAGGTGACTACAGAATTAACCTAAGGAAATCAAAAAGTAGAAATAAATGAGAAGTTAAAAGATCGATATAAGAAAGAAAAGAAAGAACTCAAATAAGGGGAACAACAAATAAACTCAAGCAAGTATCCTTAGAACCAGTAATTAGCATTCCATGATTCCATCACTAAAATAAAACTGACGAGCAAGAGAAACTAAAACAGTTGCTAGGAAAGTTCAAGAGAGAATCAATTGAAGAGTAACAGAAAAATCCCACAAAGGAAGGTTCTCTCAAGAGAGTTCTAGATCTTCATCATCAATCCATCACAATCTTAGCCCTAAACTAAAGACTCTCTATTTATAAAGTAAAATAAACTAAATAACCAAAATGGATCAAGGCCCTCAGTCTAAATATGTCAAAACAAGTAAAAGCATAAACTAAATGGGCCACGTATAATCTCTCTGGAGTCTCCAATGTTGGTCAAACGAAGTCAACTCTGGTCAACTTTTGTTACTCCGCAGTTAAAAGTTTTAAATATCAGTCAAACTTTGATCAACTCTTCGTAAAGCTTCTCGATCTTCTTAAATTGATGTTCGCCCATGGTCTATTTGTCCTCACAAGGACAGAATGAGGAAACAAATCTAGAAGATCGGGCATTTTTAAAATGAAATCACAGGCGCTTTGAAGGAAAAATCTAAGAATGTAACAACTTTTATGTTAAACAGAGATGCTTACAGAAATTAAAGTCTTTCTAGTATACTTCTTTGAGGTAAAGAAAAGCTGAGTACTTTGTTAATTTACTACATTCATATCGTATGTTAGCAAGACCTGTATAATTGAATAATATGGAAGAGGAAGATACTACAGAAAGGTTCCTGTCAATGGCGGGACAATATATTCTTAAAAACAAAAATAAATGCAAAATATTGAACTGTACCAATGCTCCTCTGGATGTATGTTTGATATGTTTGATAATTGGACCGCAAAAGTTTCAAGAAGTCAAAATTTCTCTTTATAAGAAAGAAAGAATTTCATAACCTCAACATAGACCAGCTATATTGTCCTTGGTTATTGAGATGTTTATTTGCTAAAGGAGCACATTGACCCATTTGAATACAGTGTATGTAGTATATGTGATTAAACACACTTAGGGACGTCTGTTAAAATACTATTTTTGTTGAGAAGCTTCAGCTATGGCAGAACTACATATTCTAGAAGGTGCGAGAATGAGAGTGTTTAATCGTAAAGCAGTACAGTTAAATTTATATGTGGTTTTTAGACAAGTGAACTAATTTGATCCTGAAATAATATAATAATCAAAGAAATATACAATACTTAACCTTAGAATGTAGATGAAATAGCAAAGATGGTGATTCCGTGAACACGGTTTCCGAACGCAGCAATGATGAGATCAAAAATCAAGAAAGTGAAATTGTATAAAGTTCTATATAGAATATAGTATATGTTTTTGCCAGAAAATTCGTGTCCCCTACAATGGTAACTGAGCTCACTATTTATAGCTATGCCTAGAGAAAGAGGTCATAGGATCATGCCCTCCTTTAATGCCAATTATGAGGGTCATTGATGAGGATGTAACGGTGAACATAAATGCCAAATTCTCTGTAACGGACTGTCGCTCTTAATGCTGCAGAATATTCCTTAGTAAATGCTACCGGGCGTTGAGCACTTAATACACCTTTATGAACGTTATTCTTTCCGGTGGACAAACGGAGTGGCGACGTTCGGTCCTCAACCATCCCATCTTGGATTCCACGTGTCATATCATATTTTACCCTATACAGATAGTCCCCTTGCTTTCTGGTAACATAACTTTGTATTACCGAGAAGTTGGTAGAAATACCATTTTGGCGGGAATTACTATAATTCCTTCTGAAGGTCTCTGACAGTTGATTAGACGCACGTCTTTCCGCATTTAATGCCCCGAACACGCGTCATCCCATGAATCAGCATAGCTTTTGCCGATTATCGAGGTAATCATGTCCATGAATTTAGCCGCCAAAACTTTACTTATACGCAACTTTCTTTTCCTTTGCGTTTCACAATTGCTTGAGCTTTTGATTTGCATTCTTGTTTTCCATCTTTTTTCTAGTTTTCTTCAAACACAAACTCTTTACCTTCTTCTTTTCCAATGACTTCTTCCTCTAAACATGCTGGTTCTATAAAGAATAAGAACAAAACAGAGGATTCTGTTCCTCCAACAGTAGGTTCCATCATACCAAGAAGGCTTTGTACTTCGACGAATTTTGAAGAGAAATTTCTTACTGCTAACCATCGTATATAGGCTGTTAGTAGGTACCCTTCTTCCATTCGTCCTTCCAGTATTCCTGTTGTGAATGAGGACTGCCGCTGCAATGAGTTGGAAATTATTGCTCCTTATCTATCGGCGCGAATGACCCTTCCCAAGGAAGGTTTTACATACTTTTTCACATATCCCTTTACTTTGGGTGCGTTTTCTTTGATCGGAGAGCTTGATTCCGTGATTGCGGAGTTTTTCCTTTGCTACCAGGTGTGTTTGGCACAGGTAAATCCTTCAGCGTGGAGGATGATCGCATGTCTCTGACTTTTGTGCCAAGAAACTAGAGAGGAGCTAACCTTAGCTCATATGATCAATCTCTATTCCCCCAAAATCTTCCGCGGAGGAATGATAAACCTTTACAAGCGTGGCCACCATGCTTTATAGTCTAGCATGGATGATGACAACGACTGTGGGTGGATGGAATGGTTCGTTGCACTTGCCACCAATGAAATCATTCCAACAACGGCTTCATCCTTTCCGGTTGCTTGGAACCGCACTCGTAAGTTCTTTGTATAGTATTCCTCTTACTGGATATTCTTCTATGGACATATCATCTCTTCACCCTTCGCATGTTTCAACAACTCGATGGATCCCACTGGTGGCGGAAGGTTTGAACCAGTAGGTTTAGACGACCTTGGACATCACAACGCCTGAAACTCATTCATGGAAAGAAGTGGCCCTTAAATACGGGTGGATGGCCAAAAATCATGGTAACTTTAATTTATCTTGTTTTTATTTTTGTATATGAAGAACTTGGTTAAACCCTTCTGACTTGTTCATGGAATTAGGTCTACCTGTGGGCTCTGTTGCTGTCCCCTAGGAGAACATTCTGGCTGATCCTGCTGATGCAGCGAGGCTGCTTCAGGAAGCACTTACTCGAACAGGTATCTCCGGGCTTGTTTCGGGTGCAAATACTTCTTTACGGAATCCCCGGCCGGAGGTTAAACAAACAAAGAGAAGACGCTCCTCCGCGAACGGGGAAAAGAATAAAATGGCAAAGATTGATGCCCCCGAGTCATCTCCGGTGGCGATGATGGCTTGTCCTCCTTTCGGGCCGGTATAGACACTGTAATGATTGATTATGATGAAAAAGCTAGTGATGAGGGAGCTTCTTTCCATAGGAGGCGACGATCCTCATCATCTCAACAAGATGAGGATAGTTGCACCAACTGAAGGTGACGTCTCAACACTTTGGGGAGAATATGATTTAGTAGAATATGCCAACTCCCGTGTCACGACCCAAGCCGGAGGGCCGCGACTGGCACCGGACCCTACTCAACGGGCACCGGCATACCCTTCATCTTACTTTCCTTATTATCTATAAGGCTTGTCATATGCATATAATCTCGAACAATAATTATAATGAACCGAGACGTCATGCCATGATACGAACATACTTATATACATAATATGGCCAATAAGGCTGCAATGCAAAACCATAATACAAAATACATACGTTTGCCGACAAGGCAACTCAACTGTACATAAGTCAACCCATCACTTGTCTATGCATAAGTTGACATTTGTCTATGAGCCTCTACAAAAACGTACATAATGCAACCTATGTCGGAACAGGGCCCCGACATGCCCATAATGCCTACAACAAAATGCATACCAAGACTGTGGCAAGTCCGAAGGATGGGTCTCGCCAATATCTGCTGAACTGGGTAGCCTACTGTGGTAGGGGAGCTTCGTCTATCTGCCCGCTCGGACCTGCAGCACGACATGCAGCGTCCATAAATAAAGGACGTCAGTACGGATAATGTACTGAGTATGTAAGACAGGAAACATAATGCAAGAACAATAATAAGCATCAAGGTAAGAGACACACAACATGTACCATCTGAATGCCTCTGAGGGCGACTAACCATGTCATGCCTGACATGCATATGCATATACATATATTTATATCCTTTTAAAAATCATCATATACATATATACGCCTCTGTGGGCCTCATCATCATCTCATACCCAACTGATCAGTGGTTGCACAATAGGTGCCATACCCGGCCGACTATAGCGCGGCTCGGTAGAGTAAAATAGCTGTCGACTATAGCGCGACTAAGTAGAGTAAAACATATACATATGTATAGTTGCACAATAGGTGCCATACCCGGCCGACTATAGCGCGGCTCGGTAGAGTAAAATAGATAATGCATGCTGGACTCATAAGAGTCATACTACCATGGTGAAATAATAACATATCAATCCTCCCATAAGAGGGGAAACAATATACGTACTGCTACCTTCTAAGAGTAGAGTATCTTTGGGGTTCGTTCATTGCATTGTGTACAGTCAGAGTCGTGCAAAAGAAGGAAAAGGATAGTCTCACATACCTTGCAATACTTTCCAATCTCAAGCTATGAAACTTCCACGACTTCTTAGTCTACAATAAGAGAAATGATACTACCGTTATCGTTCAGGCGTCGCAACTATTATGTATCGACTGTAACCTATTTTGCAATAAAACGGACAGCACCTCCCCTATATATATGACTTCACACAAGTCCAAACAGTCATATTGAGCCTCCCAAAATAGTCCACGCACAAACCAATCACTTCATACGTACAATGGCCACTATAGTCGTGTCAAACGATCCGGAAATGTTATGAACAACTATCAGGCCACAACCCTAAATATATATGGTGTTTCTCCACACCATTCCTCATCCAAAACTCCACAAATCAGTAGTATAACATGCACCTTTACAGCAACACAAAACAGTTCACAAAAACAGTTCGCTACAAGTGAATAACTCGAACTCACGGCTTCCGATCACCGTCCCGTGAGTTCTTACACACATAGAACGACTTACCAAGACTTAACAGTAGAAAACATGTATAAAATAGAGCAGTAAACTCACCTTGCTTGTTATATAACTCAGCCCTTGCTTTGGTTCCTCAAACTCTAGGGTTTACCTTCAACTAGAACTTGAAAGAGGGAAAAACCGATTAGGGTTTGTGTGGTATTATTTTGGGGAGGGGTTGC
>MCJB01049184.1:0-42023 GCA_002018475.1 Nicotiana obtusifolia
AAAAAAAAAGTTGCTTCTTTTGTTAATTCTTCAATTCGTTTAAATAGTTTTAGACCTTTTCTTTGTTTCTATCGTCTATTTTCTCTAAAATGCGACATGTTAGTGCATAATTAGTTTTTAGGTTTCTCTTAAATGCGACCTTTTCCTTTCTTATATTTAGAAGTAATGGGCAACAACAAAATTATACCTTATTAACAATGGCGTTAAAATAACATTTAGATTAGAAGAGCTAAAGTTGTTAGAACAAAGTAATCAAACATCACTCTCCATTAAGGCTTGATGTGAAGTTTAATTATATGAAGTCTAGCAATAAGATGAAGTTATTATTTTATGTTTATGTGTTGCTAAGCATATTAAAATTCAGAAGATAAGTGCAATTAGTTTTCTAGCTAGTTGTTATCCTCTTATCAAATATCCAATTATTATAAAAGTAGGTCTTGTATTTAAGGAAAAACATAAGTGTGCATTGTCTACATTTAAAGGGAAATTAAGATAACCTATTTATCAAGTCTCCTAACTGTATATCCTCAAAATTAAGCTAAGTGTTTAGCCAACTCATTTAGCTTTCCTTTTTGGTACACTAGCTAAATATTTATGCTATTAATAAATGATACGACCAAACTTTTGATAGTAAATGTTTTGTTTTGGGATAAGATCTAGTTTTATCCCAATTTGATTACAATTATAATAACAATACAAATATGGTGATCAGTTGGATGTTTGATTAACTAAAATTTCTTTTTGATTGAGCTTAATGTATGGGGCCGGATACAATCGAGCGCATAGGAAGCATCAGTTTTGGATTTCGAAGATCGGCGTCGATTGAGGTCTCCCTCCGATAAGCCAAGACCGGGACATCGAGAAGGGGAGTCTGGGTTCGAACGTCATCAGAATGAAGTTCGAAACCGAAGCATTCTAGATGAGATTGTCGGGACCGATCCGGGTAAAATATCTTATGGTAAAAATATCAGATTTGCGTAACGGAAGGGCCGGGAATCTCGTGACATATAAACATCTCGGCGGAAATCACGGCACAAATCAGCAAAGACGTTGAACCCAGTGATTTTAGGGATTTTTTACCTTGTAAATAAGTTTTTTACCTTGTATGGAACTCTTTTCTCCTCTTATATAAAGAGTTCAGCCCTACTGTAAAGCACATACAAGATACGATCAATACACAAAGTTTAGCATATTTTAACTGTTTTCTTCATCAAATATTAATTTCATTCTTGTTCGTTCCACCACAACTGAGTTATTCAACTTCGATGGTTTGCTTGCTCTCTTACTTATTTAAATTAGCCTTTATTTATCGTTCATTCTTTAATTGTATCTGGCCAAATCACGTATCCTTAAAACACCTATAAATGTAATTGTTACCGGTAATTTAGGATAATATCTCAAGTCGAAAACAGGTCTAACTTTTACTGCTTGATGTAATTCCCAGTAATCTTATTTATAGATAAAGAATGCCGTGCAGTGAATGAGGCTGCTCTTCCCTTAATCAGAGGTTTCGGGTTCGAGCTTTGAATATGAAAAAATCTTTATTAGAGAGTGCTTTTCCCCGAATGAGACCCTACGCGGCTCGAATCCGAATATAGTTGGGCTCCAATAGAAATATCGATACCGAGTTAGAAACCAAAAGAAAAAATTCAAACATCAAGATTGATATCATTAATTTTTGAATTTAAGTTCTATACAGTAAATTAACCGGTTAAGTTTGACGTACAATAATACATTATTATAATAAGTCTGATATAACAATTTAAAAATTTAAAAATAAGATGTTATTACTAACCGGTTAAATTGAACAAGTTACTATCCTTAGGGGTCGTTTGGTACGAACACAAGAAATGCATGGATTAGTAATGCAGATATTAATGCAGATATTAGTAATGCAGGGATTGTAGTGCTGAGATTATTTTTTATCAAGTGTTTGATTCATTGTATTAAAAATTAGCTATGCAATGTATAATCTAAGCTTGTGTTTGGTTTAAAACTGTACAAAATCTTCTTTACAATTATACCCTTGAATATTCTTCTTTTTTTATATAAAGAAATGTAGGAAAATAGTTTGAGGGGTGGTTTAGTAATTTTAGGGTCTTATCCAGGTATAGTTAATGCAAGGATTAGTAATCCCTTAGTTTTCTTGGTATTAGCTAAGCCCTCCTATGAGGTATAAGTAATCTATGTATTAGGTATGCATAAATTGAATTGAGCAACCAGATATTATATTAAACGGATTAAATTTTTATACAGAAATTATTTTATTTAGTACAACCTATCAAACGACCCCTAGGTTTCTTAGACCACATATACATTATTATACCAGTAATTAATAGAAGTATTAAAATAACATGCACTTGTCAAGTGTTTGTGGGCGCACAAACACTCACATGTGATGTCACAAATTTCCATATTCATATAGATTTTTAAACATATTAAATAAACACATAAAAGTTTTCAAAAATTTGTGGTAGAGTTTTTGAGTTGCATATAAATAGTCATCCTCTTTGTTCAACAGTTCATCAAATCTCTCATAAATAATCTCTCTATCGTCTCTCTCTCTATATATATACACATACATCTAAATCTCAGGCTCGTATATAGCTGAAACCATAAATTCTTCCTCAGGCCATTTTCGCCATAACTTTCTCGAGAAAACTCATCTTTTCTGATATCCAATTTCTCTGCTCAATTCCTTTTCCAGAAAAGTTTGATTATTTCACTATTCAATCAACATACATTTGAATATATTTCAAATTTCTCATTACAAATATTTACAAATTAAGACATGACGAGAGTAGCAGAGGAAGAAATGGAGACGATGAATATAAATGGAGGAGTAGAGTATGAAGTAGAAGATGTTAGAGATAAGATAGAATCTTCTAGAGGAAGTCGATTTCAACTTATAGAAGACGATCTCGGTTTAAACTTGTTTCGCCGGAGAATTAGCCGCCTTAAGATTAATCTCTCTCAAGGTTTCATTATTCATCCTGAAAACAGGTAATTAAGCATTCAACTCAACTTAATTAATATGAATTTGACTTCTCCAACTTAATTATCTTTTTTCTCTCGCTACATCTATGCTTTAATGGTGGAAATGTAAGTAGTTTACTCCTTTTTTTTTTTCTCTCTTTCTATGCTTGTGAAAGAAGAAGCTTGAATTAGAACAGAAACATAGATGTCAGGAAATTAATTAGAACGTAGTTTTTACTTGATATATATATATATATATATATATATATATATATATATATATATATATATATATATATCTAGCTGGTAACCGTTAGATTTATATATCTAGCTGGTACCGTTATTTAACCACTTTTTGAGATCTAATTCGTACTTACTATATATATAATTATCTATAATTAGTAAGTACTAAATTTTATTACATTACCGGTGCATATGATTATTATTTTCTTTCAAAGTCCAGGTGACTTATTATTTGTTGAGTTTAAGCTCCGTTCAGTTTTTGTAAATTTTTTTTAACCAAGGTTCTATAAGAAATATCCTCGTAAAGGTAGATTTGCGTATACCCAACCTTCTTACACCCTAGTTGTTAGAATATACTGAATATATTGGTGTTGGTGTTACATTATTAGGTTAAAGTTTAAATTGACTTATAATATCAGATAAATTTTCATAGGAAACTTGATATGAACCTGATAGTATAACTTCTGTAATGTTAGTGTATTTAAATCCTTAAATTTTAGGGAAACAAGCATCATTTTTGAATACGTGGCGTTCAGAGACGGAGCCAGGATTTGAAGCTTATGGGTTCGAGATTCTAGTTTATTTAAGTTACTGAGTCCTAAAATAATAATTTGTACATGTTCCAAAAATTCCACTAAACAAATACGGAATCTGCAAAAGAGCTTGGTTACCAATTAATTGCTGCTATTATTAGTTGAATAACTTAATACTACATGATTATTTGTCATGATCATATATGAGTAAAATTTCTTGGGATAATGAAAAGAAAAGTACTCTTCGTCTCGATCTTAATTATCTGACGTACATTGAATTTTACTTTGACAAACTTGTAAATTTAGTTTAATTTGAGAAAGAACCAAGCTGGACTAGCATTTTTATGACGGATATAAGTTATTAACTGACTGTGTAAAGATTGTTTTACATATCAATCAGGTTTAATTTAACATATGATAGCAGATTAGCAATTATTTTTAATTTATCAAATTATCTATAAATTATTGTCAAGAGATTTATCTATTAGTTATCTATTAAGTAACCAGTTGATTGTGCAAATATTATTCACACCATCAGCGCATAAATATTAAATTAATTCTTTTATAATTAAGTCATGTCCTTGTTAACTCTCACGCGGTATATCCCTCGCAAAACGGCATACATGAGTTGGTTATTAATACGATATAAGAGAGATGTTGTCTCAACTGTCTAGGAATAGACTAACTATTAGTTTGTCAAGTGGAGAAATTGCAGACTAAAATAAAGTCCAAAACAACAACAACAACATACCCCGTATTATTTCACACTGTGGGATCTGGAGAAGGTAAACGCAGACCTTACCCCTGTGAGGATAGAGGGAAAGAAAAGTCCAAATTAAATAATAATGTAATAGAAGATTGGAACTGTAATATTATTTTTTGTATATGTCACATAATCATCAGCAGACCTATCTTGTTCTAACTGTATAACTAAAAGCAATCGTCGTAAATTGTCATCTTCTAAATATATCACCTTATCAGACTTATGTTTCTTATAGTTGTACTGAAAATTCATAGTTAGATATGATAGCTTGAAAACAAAAGGTAATGCGGTGATCGTCTACACCAGGGACTGGTTTAGAGGGGCGGAAAGGGTTTATTTGAATCCCAGATCGAATGAGGGGTGTTGGAGTTTTCATAAGTTGGTAATGATCTTGGGTAATTTCTACTTCGTTCGTTAGCTTTTGGGATTGAGTTAGGCCCAAGACTTTTTTTTTTTTTTAATCATAAGATCAGAGACAGGCCACCAAATTCTTATTTCACGTGATGTTAGGCCTCCATGTTATATTGTCCATGTTCCAGATGTTCAGTCCTGAGCGTGAGAGCATTTGTCTCCTTATATGGCTTTGAACAATTCTCACCTCTTGAACTAATTTTAGGGGTTGAATTAAGTCGAAAGTCTATTTATTTATTAATTCAAAACATAGCTAGGTAGTACTAAGAAAGTTGGTTTCATAATTAGATCAAGATATAGTTGATATTTGTAAAAATATTAGGTGGGGTTTATAATTTGCCTAAGCATTAATAGGTCGAGTTAACTGTGTTGGTATAAGGTAATATTTATCCAATAAAATAGATGTGCCCAAGCTGACTCCTATATCACTATCATTTAAAAAAATAAAAAATTACCTGCAGTGCAACTAGATTGGGCTTCGTCTATTTTGGGATTTTCTGTGGACTTGCATGTTTTGTTGAATTAAATGAGGAGAAAAAGTTGGATAAAGAAAAAGTTGAATAAAATATTTTGTTTTAAATTAAAATGTGATTTATTTTTATGTAACAATTAAATTAGTATATTTTATTAAAAGTATGAAAATTAGATGAATTTACTTTCTACTCTGAATCCCCGATTTTTATTTTGTTTCGTTTTTTAATTTTGTTTTAAGAGACTACAGAGTGTAAAAGTTGGTGTATAGGGCTCTTGTTGTAAGCTCGGAGCCTAAACCGTTGGGACAATTTGGTTTTTTGCACCTCAGCTTTACTTTATATTGAAAAACAAAATATTGTGTTAGTTACAAAACTTTTAAAATTTGTGGTATTAAATATTTCATAACATGTATATGATTAAAAAGACTTACGATCGACTAAAACAGAAAGTTTAAGTTAAATAATTTCCAAATTTAGAAAGCAAAATGGGGCAAAAAATCATATGATGCCACATGAACTAAGGATTCGTACCAATCAACTTCCGCACAGTGCCACTTTATTACTATTCATTCCCTTGTCTCGCGACTTTCCAAAATAAGGTTATGTAGCCTAATGCACAAAGTATTATGTATTTATATAGGGTTTGGAGAAGGACCGTACACTAAGAGGTATGATGTAGACAACAGCATTAGTGGCTGCTTCCACAGCTCGACGCTTAACCTATAGGTCACAGGGAGATAGCTTTCCGTTGCGGCAAGGCTCCCCTTCTTCCAAAACATGCTTCTTATGTTTTAAACTCTTTGTACTTTCAAGATTGTGTGTGAACATGACCAAACAAATTTCCATGCAGGTGGTACCGGATGTGGGAAAATTTTATCCTAATATGGTCAATTTATTCATCATTTTTCACACCTATGGAGTTTGCCTTCTTCAATGGATTACCAAGGAAACTCTTTCTCTTAGACATTTGTGGTCAATTAGTTTTCCTTGTGGATATTGTCCTGCAATTCTTTGTTGCATATAGAGATAGTCAGACTTACAAGATGGTGTACAAACGAACCCCTATTGCTCTTCGGTCAGTCTCCTTTTCCCTCCGACTTTTCACTTTGCAAAAGAAAATTATTGCTTTAGTAGTTTGGCTGACCTTTCTTTGGTTTGCAGGTACTTGAAATCTCACTTTATTCTTGATTTCCTCAGTTGCATGCCGTGGGATATAATTTATAAGGTAATCCTTATATGACGGTATTTGACTTGATATGGTGTTTAAGATGCTAACCTTTCTGGCACATTCTATCAGTGGTAGTACAAGAAAATATAAATGTAATGGTTCAAAAGTTAGTAAATTTGAATAAAATGAATTTCTATTCATGAATGTTTAAATGGTATAGAATAATATTGTTAATGGAATGACGTCAAAAATTCTAGAATGTACCAAAATAGAAAGATTGTCATATAAATTGAAACAAAGGGAGTTAGAGTTTCTTATAATAGCTCCCTCTTTACAAACATGCTTTAATTTGTAGTATGACTAATGTGCTTCTGATTTCTTGACTGATATAGAGAATATTCAATTTAAACTTAATAATGTCGAGATTTGCCAATTGTCATGGAACAGGGCCACCCTTATTTGACAATACTAAAAAAGATGATAACAATGAAAAAATAATACTGTAATAGATAACAATAGATTTGGTATTGGTTACATATTTCCAGCTCTTTTAACATATGTTGAGCAATTTCAATTATCAGGCTGTTGGCAGCAAAGAGGAAGTGAGATACCTCTTATGGATTAGGTTAAGCAGGGCGCGCAGAATTACTTACTTTTTCCAAAAGATGGAAAAAGATATTCGGATCAATTACCTCTTCACTAGAATTGTAAAACTTATCACAGTAGAACTCTACTGTACACATACAGCTGCCTGCATCTTTTACTATTTGGCGACTACGCTGTCTGAACAGCAAGAAGGTTACACATGGATTGGTAGTTTGAAATTGGGAGACTACAGTTACTCAAACTTTAGAGATATTGACCTTTGGACGCGATACACTACTTCAATGTATTTTGCTATTGTTACTATGGCAACTGTTGGTAAGTTTATTCAGCTTTTATTTCAAGTTTATCAATTTTCTAAAGACTTTCTATAGCAATTTCATCGTACTGATATTTGAGATGTCTTTTTATTCTACAGGTTATGGAGATATACATGCAGTCAATTTGAGGGAAATGATATTTGTCATGATTTATGTCTCCTTTGATATGATTCTTAGTGCTTATTTGATCGGTAACATGACAGCTCTAATTGTGAAAGGATCAAAAACTGAACGATACAGAGATAAAATGACAGATCTATTGAAATATATGAACAGAAATAGACTTGGAAGGGACATCCGTAATCAAATAAAAGGTCACTTGCGATTACAATATGAAAGTGCTTATACTGATGCAGCTGTTCTCCAGGACATTCCAATCTCAATCCGCGCCAAGGTAAATACATGAAAGAAATATCTTGCTTCCACTTTTATTGCTGATGCATATTATATTGCATTAAAATGTCCATGACAAACAATTCCAACCTTTTTTTTGCAGATTTCGCAGAGTTTATATCAGTCTTACATAGAAAATGTTCCTCTTTTTAAGGGCTGTTCCTCGGAATTCATAAGTCAAGTTGTAAGTAATTTCTTTTGGTATCATTCATTCAATCATTCACAGAAAAGTCATACTGTATGGCCTTTGAAATGCAGTGCTTCTTTACACCTTTCAGTTTGCTTTTGACTGCGCTACAATTGCAATTTACTGATTTCAGGTACTGTTGAATTTTTGCAGGTAACTCGAGTCCACGAAGAATTTTTCCTCCCTGGGGAAGTGATAATGGAACAAGGGAATGTAGTTGACCAGCTTTATTTTGTCTGTCATGGCGTTCTGGTACGATGTTCTACAATCAGTTACACCTGCTCAGCTCTTTATGTTGCAACAAATTTTATGCCTTACCATTTGTTCACATTGAGTGACAAGTTATTCATTGTGTTTTTTAAAAAAAATCAGGAGGAGGTCGGTATAGCGAAGGATGGATCAGAAGAGACAGTGGCACTTCTTGAACCTAACAGCTCATTTGGAGATATTTCCATTGTTTGCAACATTCCTCAACCATATACAGTTCGTGTTTGCGAACTGTGTAGGCTCATACGTATTGATAAGCAGTCATTTTCCAATATTTTGGAGATTTATTTTCATGACGGAAGAAGAATCTTGAGTAATTTACTACAGGTCAGGGAAATGAGACTCAACCTTTTTACTGCTATTCAGAAGCCGTTTTCTTTCACTCATATAAGTCTCTGGTTTAGTTCATCAACAACGGGAGAAATTTAGTTACAACAGTACGATACTTAGTTAACATTCATAAAAAGCATCTAATGATCCTCACCATCTGCCCTTCTTTCTATCTTGGTATGAGTAGCATAAGAAAATGGCAAGGAACAAACTTCCGAATTAGCATCCTGAGTCTCACAATATTAACTTTTTTTAATTTCCTCTCCTTTTGAGAAATGAATTGATTTTTCATTAGAAATGGTTTGCGGATCAAAAAGTCTAAAGTAGTATAATGTGACAGGGAAAAGAATCCAATCTCCGCGTGAAGCAACTGGAGTCAGATATCGCTTTCCATATCGGGAAGCACGAGGCAGAACTTGCTTTGAAAGTGAATAGTGCAGCTTATCATGGTGATTTGCATCAGCTGAAGAGTTTAATTCGTGCTGGAGCTGATCCCAACAAGAAAGATTATGATGGAAGATCACCTTTGGTATGAGTTTATTCCAATGAAACATATACATTTTTCGGGTTTATAAAGCTGTGTGAGTGTTTACAAGGCCTTAAGAGGGCACTCTTTGAAAATATATAAGCTATCTAATTAGGTAAGTAGATTACTAAAGTTCGACGATTGCAAATTTCTACTAATCAATGTTTTCTTTTGAACAGCATCTTGCAGCATCGAGAGGCTACGAAGACATAACTCTTTTCCTTATACAAGAAGGCGTTGATATAAATGCTCCAGGTAAATTTCTTAAGCGAGTGCACTTCATCTTCAACAAGTCCTAGTTCGTGCAAATATTTGATTGTAACTTATGTTTGCTATCGACCAAACAGATAAATTTGGCAACACGCCGCTGCTTGAAGCAATCAAAAGTGGACATGATCGTGTTGCTTCATTACTTGTTAAGGAAGGGGCCTTGTTGAAAATTGAAAATGCTGGTAGTTTCCTGTGTATGGTTATAGCAAAGGGGGATTCAGATCTATTGCGAAGGCTATTGTCCAACGGTCTTGATCCCAACTCCAAAGACTATGATCAACGAACACCACTTCATGTTGCTGCTTCTCAGGGGCTATATTCAATGGCCAAAATGCTCTTGGGAGCTGGCGCTTCTGTTTTCACAAAGGATAGGTACAGTTTGAAGTAACTTCTCAGAAATCTTGGTAGCCCTTGTTTTGAAATATGACATTGTACAAGCAGTATACTGTGCACGTACATCTGCTCTCGGGTTGCAAGTTTCGCGTGCAGCTAAATCTTTGTCATGTTTCAGATGGGGAAATACTCCAGTTGATGAAGCTAGAGTAAGTGGAAACAAGCAAATGATCAGTCTTCTAGAAGAAGCAAAATCTGCTCAGTTATCTGAATTCCCTGATGTTCCACATGAGATCTCAGGTATTGCTAGAACAACCTTTTCATCTTGCAAGATAACTTAAACTCTTCTTTGAAAGATTTTATCTGAGCATTCAACCCAAAGCCTCATAAAGTCCATCTGATTACCAAAAACTAGTAGCACTGCATTTGGTGCAAGTGAAGCTGTTTGAATCTGCCTAACTGTAAATCTCTCTGCATAATAACAGAAAAATTGCGTCCGAGGAAATGTACTGTGTTTCCTTTCCACCCATGGGAGTCCAAAGATGTGAGAAAACATGGTGTTGTAATGTGGATACCTCAGACTATCGAGGAGCTCGTTATCACAGCATCTGAGAAACTCAATTTTTCATCTGACTCTTGTATATTATCAGAAGATGCTGGTAAAATTCTTGATATAGATATGATTGCTGATGGTCAAAAATTGTACTTGATCAATGATCAATCAACTTGAGATTTCCTTTCGTCGTGTAAATCTTGATGTATCTTGTAGATTTGTGGTTTGTATATATTATTCCACTAAAAAAAAGATGAATAAAACTCTCTTCAAGCTCTTACTCTAGTCCTCACATTGCCTACAAAAAGGTTTTTTAAAGTGAGTAGCTTCTTGTTAATTAGGGTGATCATGTTGTACCAGCAGAAATGCAGAAATCACTCTTCCACAACAATTTATACTTCATCTTTGTTGTATGATTATTTTATTACTTGTACCTTGCTATGCAACATGATAAGGTTTGCTTTGGCATTGTCAGTTTATTCTGTTACAACAGAATTCTTGTGCCTAAAATTTGTCTAGGTAATAATATCTCAACTTACTAGGTAACAAGTATAATACCTATTATAAAATCTCAACTTCCTAGGTAACCTATCACAAAATCTCAACTTACTACCAATCATCCTGTCTCAAACTACTCATCCAGTTGTGGCTGTGGTTATGGCTGTGGCTGTTGCTGTTGCTGTGGTTGTCGTTGTTGCTGTGGTAGTTGCAGTGGTAGTTGTTGTGGTTATTGTTGTAGCTGTGGCTGCAAGGGCGGTTGTAAGGTAAGGCAAGTGAAACCGTTGCCTTAGGCCCTCCAATATTGCCCCAAAAATATGAAGCACTAATCATATTATTATATAGTATATAATTTAAATTAATATAGTTATTAATAAAAAATAAATTTTAATATCTATTTATATCTATACTCTATATACTATATTAAAAGCATGAAACTCCTTAGCAAAATATTGTTCGCCTTTTTTATCCTTTAAAAATTTATTTTACTTTAGATAAAATAGCCATTTTGTTATTTTTCTAATATTTAGGAATAGAGATTTAATTATTTGCTAATATTTAGGAATTCAAAATCAACTAGATTTTGTGTAATAAATCCTTTCTTATTTAAACTATGCAATATAGCCAGTTTATGAAAAGAAGAATAATAATACATAAAAATCACATTAAAAACTTCGCCCAAATTCAATTTCTTTTAGATTTAAGAGTCCTTTTTTTCCACACATATTTTGGTGTTAAATAAAGTTACTTAAACACCAGGTGACAATTTTGATCCATTTGAAAAAAAAAAAAAGAGATAGAAAGTAATATTGCATGGAGGCTATATATTTACATATCCTCAAAAACTTAATCTTTTATCAATTCAGTTAGATAGTTTGAGAAACATATTAATGAAAAAATAAATTTCCACATTTGTCATATATTAATAAGTATGTTCACTGAAATTGAAAAACTATTAATGGAGAATTTAGAGATAAAAATTTCATGATAGAAAATCTAAGATTTAAAAAAAATAAATAGGAATTACATCCCCCAAAATCCAAATTTTTGAACACATATCCTTTTTATAAATAATAATGATCTTTTGATTTCTTTTCAGTATTTGTATATTAACTTATCTTTTCAATATATCGATGATTGAGAACTACTATGTAGCAATTTTTTTTCTTTATTGAGTTAGGTATATTGAAATTAATATTCCTCATGTTCACGAACTTACACATTTATTTATAATAACTTAAACATAACTTTTAATAAAATAATATAAAATTATTTAAGAAATATTACTTATTTAGATAGGATACATGCGACACGCGTGTATCGTAAGACTAGTATTCTAAAATAGTACAAGTAGAATTGAGTGAGTTAATAGGATAATTTTTTTCTGTCACTAAATTAAATAATATATGTACCTTTTCTCATTAATTCAATCTTTTTTCGGTTATGTATAATAATTTTTCATGTTTCCCCGATTTTACTTTCTAATTTCAACTCATATCTCTAAATAAACTATTCTTTTTTGTCATATTTGATTGATACACACATCAGAAAGCAAGTTTTTTTATGTCTTATCTTTTTACAACTAAGACATTTTCGAGACAAGTGTAATGTTCAAAACACAATGGATAATGGACTTACCCCTTTACTATTTTCATTTAATAGGGAATTCAATACCATATGACATGCACATAATCCACACATCATATGTTGTGCTCTCCTCACTAGATCAAAGTTATGTAAGTTTTTTTAGTGTCTCAATATTATATGAATTCTATGAAAGAAGTTTGAGGGTCTTTTTATATATTTTGATTTTAGGCCACCAGTTCCCTTAAGCAAACCCTAATTGTGTCAATAACTATTTGCAAACCACTGCCCCACCATGAACGTATTGTTCAACGGGTTTCATTCACGGTTGGTAATTGAATGACACATCCACTGCCTTTAGGGGTCATTTGATGGGATACTTCGTCAATTTTTTCTTTGTAATTTTATAAGTCTGTACTCTACTACTATTTTTAAATTTATATGGTATATATTTCTAGTACATTAAATAAAGTAATGCATGCATCAGCTTTGTGTATTAATAATACCATGTTTGGTACACTTTTTGAATCTATGCATTAGTTATGCAAGCATTAGTTATACACCATATTTGGTATTATCCTATGCATAACTAATGCATAGGAAACCATGGTATTAACAATGAAATGGGTTTTAACGCATGCACTAGCTTATTTAAAGATAAAATTGCCCTTCAAATTTTATGCTTGATTAAAATATGCTATTATATTAATGCAAGTTTGATGTTGAAATTGCTCCCGTTATTTGTATTTATACTTCGTCAATTTTTTCTTTGTAAATTTATAAATATGTAATCTACTACTACGTACTCCAATGCACTTATAACCAGCTCATTTCCTTTTAACTTTTTACTTCAAACTTTCTTTGCTTAATAATCCAAGAAAGTGAGAAATAAAATTATATTTCTAGTACATAATTAAATATTTAGCATATTTCTTTTTTTATAAATAAATAATCAGTTGTATATTATAATATAGGTAGACAAATCAAATATTTTTTTTAAAATCATTTTCATATAAAAAAATATTCCTCAATATATGTTTCTGTTAAAAAAATTAAGTGATGGACTGGTTATGACGGTATTTTTGTAAACAAATAATTTTTTAGAAAATTGTATAATGATTTAATAAATCAAACCAAACAGTGGATAGGAAATATGTCAAGCATAACTAATATCGGCATTACTAATACACTATATTCAACATTATTTTTATGTACCCTACCGAACGACCCCTTAATGTTCTTGTCATTAGTGTCTTAACTTAGTTGAGTGTCACGTCCTTAGTTTTGAACTAAGCGCACGTCCGACACTTGACAACTTGCTTACGATCTTACACAACTCGGTCACGATCTTACTGTGCCAAGTCAGCCTTACTACACTAAAGATCGCTAAGGGGATGTTAGAACACAGGAGAATTGCCAAAGGAAACTTTTGTATTAGAGAGAACTTAGTTATTTTGCTAGGTGAATTACAAATGAATAGCCCCCTTTATATACTAGTCTCATAGGGGCTAGTATGTAAATACTAATTGTTACACAAGTCCTTAATATTTATAAGATAAGGGCTTTCTCTAGAACTCTCTACAAACCTAGAAGATTCCAAAGGCTTTCCTAGCAAATCCATAGGGATCTAGGGTTTTCCTAAGGAAATGTCCATGCTTCTCTAGAATCTTATCACAAATGCTAGCATTCCTCCCATGTAAGCTTTCACATGGCATTAATATATGCCAAATGGCAGCTATGTAGCATGATGATGTGGTGGGTCATGACATGAGACTATAAAATTTAATTGAGAATATCAGAGGCAGACAAGTGGCTCTAGTAGGAGACTAGTAAAGCCTTGATTTTTGGTCCCACATTTTTTAATAACAGATCTTAAAGTTTATTTCAAATTACACAATATAATGTTTGTAGAAAAAATAAAAAAGGCACAAAAACATTGGAAAAAAAGAAAGAAAGAAAGATTGTCTACTCTTTAACAGTAAAAATATTTTAGAACTTTGAATTAAACTACTTAAATCTTCATATTAGTAAATACATTAGTTACAGCAATATCAAAGGTAACATATTGCAAATACATGTCTAACATCTATTTAGTGAATTATCCCTTGGTTAATATAAATAATAATATTGCTATGTAAAATTAAAATCTTTATGTCATTTAAGAATGTTATAATATAAACAAGAAGCATAAAAAAGATGGCAACACTAGTTTTTTTTTGCATAGATATGCTTATACGTATTAATAAAAAAAGTATAAAGTCTCTTATTAAAATTGTGTGGTTGTTGCTGTTGCAATAAAATGAAGTCAATACAAAATAAAGTTCATATAGCAAACAATTATGTTGAATAAATAATAAAAGATACCAGAACCTTGAGTATTTACAACCAATAGTAGAGCATGTACAGGTCTCGTGGTACTTTCTCTTTACTTTGTTATTATTATTTTTTTTTGCTTCATTACAAAGAGCACCAGGCTCAAGATCATCCCCATATCTTTGTCTTGGGGTTGAGTTGCGATCCCTCAAACGGCTCCTACTCCACTTCTCATGGGGGAGGCACATTCTGCTCCAAATTGGCAAGGGGCAAAACCGATTCATTCGCCTCTAAATAGGCAGCGAGCAAACTGTCCTGGCCCCAAATCTTGTCCCTCCTGCTAATCATTCACCTCCAAATGTAAATCATGTCCCTCCTGCTCATTATTCACATCAAAATTGGCAGCGGGCAAACCGGCAGGGGCAAACTGACAGGGACAAAGGCAGCCTGTTCCTCCTGTTCCCCATGTTCTGCCTCATCATTCTCCTCTCTATGACTGTCAATATCATCATCGCGGTAATCAACGTCTTCACCATATGAGCTACCAAAATTGACGTCTTTAAATGGAACTAAAGAAATGAATGAAGTAACAAAAGTAGAATTAGGAGCCAAGGGAGCTGGAGTAGCAGGCGTGACATTTACACCTGCTTCTGCAGAAGTATGAGTTGCAGTAAAAGTAGAAATAGTATTAGAAGCAATAGGACCTGCAAAAGTAGGAAAAAGACAGATAAAGAAGTTAAAGTATAAGTGTCAACTGCAGTAAGACATAAGAAATGAGTGGAGCAGTAGCAGTAGAACCAGAAGGTGCTAAAGGGGACAAAATGGTCAGGGATAGAGGCAGCCTGTTCTTCATCATCATTTTCCTCTCTACGATTGTCAGTATCATCATCGTGGTAAGCGATGTTTTTACCAAATGAGGCACCAAAATCTATGTCGTTAAATGGAGGTAAATGTGTGACATTGACGCCTACTTTTGAAGAAGTATGAGCTTTAGTAGAAGTAGATGTAGTTGCAGAAGTAGAAAAGGCAGATAAAGAAGTTAAAATATAAGTGTCAACTGCAGTAAGACCTGAAGAAATGAGAAAAGTAGTAGTAGTACCAGAAGGTGCTACTGCAGAAGCACGAAATGCAGATAAAGAAGTATAAGTGCTGACTATAGTAAGACCTAAAGAACTGAGTGGAGGAGAAATGGAAGCAGCGGGAACTCCAATAGTAATAGGAGCTGTGGAAGCTCCAGAAATAGTAAGGCCAGTAGCAGTACGACTCATACTCGTCTTCTTACTGAGTTTAGGCGTTTCTCAGTTTCTTCAACTCTGTTATCTCTGCATTCTGGGCATTCATCTTTTCAGCCAGTTCGTTTAACTGTGTGTTGATAAAAATAAACAAATAAAGTTAATAACACACCAAAAACGCTACCATCAGGATCAAACCCCAATGACTAGAAGCAACTAAACAACATTGGTTACAATTCAAATCTAGTTCATTGTCTTTTAAACAAATTAGGGATTCTCTTAAATTAGAGGTTCCCCAAATTTCACATCTATCACTACAAGAGTAATCTAGTGTTATCAAAGGCAACACACAACAACAAACTCACTGAGTTCTCGCAAGTGGGGTTTGCGGAGGGTAAGACGTACGCAATTTCACCCCTACTCTTGAAGGATAGAGATGTTGTTTCCGATAGATCCTTGGCGGAAGAAAGAATGAAAAGGAGTAATGGCAATAAGTAGAAAAACTCCAGTAACGCCACTCAAAACTCTCCTTAATCAAAAATTGACAAACTTATCTTTTGAATTCCATCATTATCATGTTGTAACTGCAGAACACAGAAATCACTCTTCCACAACAATTTATGTTCATCTTTTTCATATGATTATTTTATTACTTGTACATTGCTACGCAGCATAATAAGGTTTGCTTTGGCATTGCTAATTTATTCTGTTATAACATAATTTTGTGCCTAAATTTTGTCCAAGAAGCTTGCTTTTGGGGCATGCCCATGGGTGGCTCTAGGGTAAGGCCACCAAAGCTTATGCTCTAGGGTAAGGCCACCAAAGCTTATGCTTTAGCCCCCAAGAGTCGAAGACCTCCAAAACGTTTCTATTAATTATAATTATTTGTATTAATAAGGTTTTTTTAAGTTAACAAAACATTAATATTTTGTTTCAATACACAACATTGGTTCTAGTTATCAAATATTTTGTTCATAGATATAAATATTGAATAATTAAACTCAAAATTTTAAAATATTAGACAATGTTATATTGTGGAATACCTACAGAAAAACTTAAAACCTTGAAACAAAATTTGTTAAGATCATACAATTTTTTCTTGGTTATTTAAATTAATCATGTCCATTTGTCCAACCGTTGTAATATTACTAATGTTATTTCTTCACATTTTCAGTTTTGGCTTTAGGCCTCAGATTTCATTGAGTCACCCCTGCTGAGACAAATCGAGAATTTAAATACGATGAATTCTACTTTTAAGGTTTTTAACATTAAATACATTATGATGACGTGATTTTGCAAATATACTGACGAAGGGGAAATCTTGCTCAGAGAACAATAAGACTTTTCAATCAATTAATTCAGGAATTTTTGAATTAAATTAGAAAACACTCATCATATTTTGCCTTGACTGGAGTTTAGAAAATTTAAACTTCTTAGTTTGATATTCAAAGTCCAAGTTGGATAACACTCTGCGAAAGAAAGCTTATAATCTCCTTGTTTGAGGTTTATGCGTCGAGTCAACATGATTGTGACTTGATCGAAATATTCCAAACACATGGTTTGAATTTTGTGACACCATTATATATCAGTAAAAATTTATTCACGCTCGATGTTTACGTAAAAATTATTTTATTCTGAAAATATGATGTAATAACAGTATGTAAAATCACATGATGCCATTTTGTTGACATAAACATTGAGAATGACAGGTTTTTTCCATTTATTCAGCTCTATTTCTACATTAATTTGGCTTATGGATGAAATTGTGATATTTTCTATACCACTTTTCAAATATTGCCAAGCAAACTATTCCATAATATTTAATCCCATTTGAAGTTCTTTCTTATGTTAATTTGAAAAATGAGCAAACGACAATTAATTTAAAGAACTAATAGAGAAGTTAAGAAGGATAATTAGAAGTACAATGATCAATTCATAAGCACGTTTAACAAAATTTTGCTTCAAAACAATATACTGTTAAACCTCTCTGTAACAACCTCATTTGTTCCCAATATTTTTGGATGTTACAGCGAAGTGCTGTTATAGAGAACGCATATTATAACATAACATAAAAATTAGTTCCGGAAAAGCTTGCTTTTATAGTGAAGTGTTGCTATATAGGGATGCTGTTATAGAGAGGTCTGACTATACTAATAGTCAGTCTTGCAGCAGTTATGACTTCCTCGATAGCTAGTAAACAATAACAATAACACAGTAAAATCTCACTAGTGGGTCTGGGGAGGGTAGTGAGTATGCATATCTTATTCCTACCGCAAGAGAGTAGAGAAGTTATTTTTAAAAGACAGTCGGGTCAAGATAACAAAGACCCTCGGGCTCAAGAAGACAATAGCTAGTAAACAACCTAAGTGAATAATAGAAAAAAGAACGGAGAAACTATTTTTATTTTATGATTTTACACTTAGTATGCATATGCTTTAAAATAGCTAGGTAGTTAATAGTCTCAAGCCTCCTTCTTTTTTTGTTATCCACCCGAAGTTCAATACCTGCATTGCGTCATTAGGGTCTGACTAAATTTGTTACGCCGAGAAGAGTCTCACATGGAGAGTAAAGCGCTTCTAACAAACTTTGATATGTTGAACTTGCTGAAAATGCTTCTGAGCTGCTATATTTCTAGCATTTGCTGTATCATTATTGATTTCCCTGTCAGTTAATAGTGTCTCAATCTCATGATTTTCATCAACAAATCTCTCATGACAAAGAAATTGGAAAAGGGTGTTCATAAAACACCCTAAAATTGGAATTCTAGAAAGAATATTTGCCGTTTGCTGTAGATTCATGGCAATTCACAGAAAGAAAATTAGTAAAAGAGTTTGAAGAATGGCTAGTGAGTCTTGAATAAGTGAAGAAGTTGAATTAACTTATAGTTGGAATTAATGGTGGGACCAAAAAGATTGATAGCTTAGTCCAATAATTAGCTTGCTCCCCAAGTCCCACTTTCTTGTGATTTTCCTGCCTCTTTTTTGTCTTATGGAGAAAATAATAGTGGCCACCTTAAATTGACTGACCTTTAAAGTTTAAACCGAAGGCTCAGTTGGTAAAAGCACCTTCACCCACGACCGTTAGGTCCCGGGTTCGAGTCATGCTGGAGGGGAAGTGTGAAAACACTATAGATCTTCCTATATTTTGGGAGGGGTAAAATTAGTGACGAATATAAAATTTGAAGTTTAAAGTTATTTAGCAATTTCAAGTTAATATTTATGAATATTTAATGAATTTTCTAATTTATATATATAGGAGTAGAACATGCGCAAATATTACTGTATCGGTCGACATTCATCTTTTCGACCTTTATTTTCTTCCTTTGAAACGATTGACCTGACCGGCTTGAAACTTGATTTGATTATCTAAGGAAGCCGAGCCAATTGAAAACTATATTTTTTCAAACGAAGACTCTTCTTTTTAGGAAGACGATTCCCAACCATTCTTCGAAGCTGATTTGAAAACAAAACGTATGTTAATTCAACATATTACATGGTAGATACGTCCCCGAGACTAACCTTGCGGGATTAATGTGTGGCTTATGGGTTATGATATATTAGAACATGACTATGCTTTGGGGTGAAGGTACTAATAAGATTATCCGATTACGTGTGTTTGGTATGATAAAGAGTCATTTTTTGTCTCATGAACAAGTCAGTTTACTCCTTTTGATGATAAATAAAAACATTTTTCTTTTTCATCAAAAGAGAAAAATGACAAGAAAATGGAACTTGGGTGCCAAGCAAATTAATGGACTATGCTTTCATGGGCAGCCCGATGTACTAAGCTCCCTCTATGCGGGGGTTCGAGGAATGGCCGAACCACAAGCGTCTATTATACGCAGCCTTACCCTGCATTTCTGCAAGAGATTTTTTCCACGGCTCGAACCTCTAAACTTCCTGATCACATGGTAGCAACTTTACCAGTTACGCCAAGGTTTCCCTTCCAGACTATGCTTTGATGATCCCATGTAAATATGCAACATTTCAACTATAAATGACTTCAGCTTCTTCACATATTCAAGAATCACTTACCATCTTCAAACACTTTTTCTCTTCATTTTGTGAGTAGCTGCTATGAATCTGCAGCAAACTGCACCTAACATAAACCTGAGATTCTCAAAGATTCACCTATAATTTTCCCCTGTTGTGAGTTACTTTAAATGTAGGGAATATGTGTGTATCAATTGAGGTAAACCCACCTTTTGACCAAAAAGGGAAAAGGAGCAAAATTCTTTATTACTTTGATAAGATCTAATTCAGTAAGCATTATGTGTATGTTACATACTTAAATTCCATAAACCATTCAGAGCAGGCAACTAAATGTAAAAATCCTTAACATGTAATGACAATGTTATTACAGAACAAACTAAGAACATCGATACAAAAATGCTCATGTTCCCAAATAGATATTCACTTGTCTCTTTGGCAAGGCGAAGAAGGGGAATCTTGACGTAACCGGTGAAGTTGCTATCACGTGACCAAGAGGTCACGGGTTCAAGCCGTCGCAACACCCTCTTACAGAAATGCAAGGTAAAGTTGTGTACAATAGACCCTTATGATACGTCCCTTCCCTGGTTCCCCTTAGTGCACCGAGCTGTCCTTTTTTCTTTGGCAAGGCAAAACACAGTTTTATCCTACATTGACATTTATCTCATGATCTGATAAAAACTAAAGCGATCTACTAGTAGACTACCTCTGCTTTAGGTGATGCGCAGAAAAATTTTGATACCTCAGCGAATACTTTTAATATTGTGTCAAGAAGTTCATCATTTAGAATCCATGTATCGATTAGCATTCTCACCAACAACGGGGACTTGGCTAACAAAAGCTTGATAAGCTGCATCTCAGGCATATTTCCTGAAAAGCGCTCTATCTTAACTTCCCTGAGGTGATTAAATGTCACATCTGAGAAATGTTTGAGTCAAGGGATTCCACAATACCAAAATCAGTGTAGACCTAAGAAAGATAACAAGAAGTCAATTCTCAGATTATTGAGGATCTAAGAAGTATGATAAAAAGGCCCTAAATAAGAAAGAAAAGAGTCAAAGCACTAAGAACCTTAATTTCAAGATACTCTAAATATGGAAAGCTTCTTATCAAGCAAAGAGCACATGAGAGCATATATTATTCCAGCACCAAAATATCAAGCAGACAAAAATGCTTGACACAGTTAATATCATCGGGAAGGCTTGTTGCTACATCATCTGGTTCATTGAGCTAGGAAAAAAAAAACCAAAACTCAGGATTAATCAGCCCAAAAGAAGTTCCATCTATGGACGTGCATAACAGTGAAGTAATAAAGCATCATTTACCTCATCATACTCGAACTTCAGGAGGAGGTGCTCGAGGAGCATAACAAGACTCGAAAAAAATTTGCAAAACCAAAATATTCCGACTCAATAGAAGAACCGTCATCACATATCAGAGATACTTTTGCCAGAAGAGGGACATTCTTTAGACAGATATAACTTAATATTGCCTGTGAAATCAAAAGATCTCAGCACAGGGGCATTAATTTCAATTATGTCAAAACTTTCTGAGAGTTTCAGCACCAACTGCTCAAGCAACGGGCAATGAGATGTCAAACTTTCAAGAAATTCAGAAGAAATTGTGACCCTACAGAGTTCCAGGCTGATTAACCTATCAAACCCTTGAAAGGCCAATGGAGGGTGTATTAAGCAATCATGAAGAGTTAGATGCTTCAGTTGTGAACATATGAAAAGTGAAGAAGGCAATTTGTATAGTTCATTCTTTGGAAGGTGAAGAACAAGATGTTGAATGTCTTTCCTAAAGAGGAAATATACGAAGTAGTCAATCTTAGGACATCTTTCCAGACTAGTAATCTTGAGCGTGAACTTAGTAATGGGTCCTTCATGAAGGGTCAAAAACTGGTAGATAATCTTTTTAAATTTAGCTGTAGGGTCTAGTATATCATTTTTTGTTCTCCAATGAGATTTATCAAGCTCCAACTTTGTAAGTCTACACCAGTTATCCTCCATTTCCTCGATAAGATGCTTGTCTGCACAGCATCTTTACAAGGCAAATGCATCAGAATGACATCGATTACATTATCGGGAAGGTTGCTAAGGACGTCAGGCACTGAACTTCGACAATGCTTTCTTCCCTTAGGAGGCATCATAATTTACCAAGAACCTGTAGGAAATAAGCAATAATACAAAGTAAAGAATCTCCAAAAGATCTGGACAGAACTGCTATTCACACTGTCAAATCAACATAAGAACGTAAGGATCACTTATAACAATAATCACCAAGAACCAATAGAAAATAAACAATACTATGAACTATGGAATTCCCAAACTATCTGGACAGAACGACTATGCGCATTGTCAAATCAACATATGGAATAAAGGTGCGTTCGAATTGATATCAAATCGGTCAACTATCTCCTAAATATATTTATGTTATACGGATACTTAATTTGCCTTGAGAGACCTACATCAAACAGGTATAATAACAGTTTGGATGTTTCGTCTAGATTACAACAACAACAACTTCCTACGGTTGGTTCTGGAGAGGGTAATGTGTACGCAGACCTTACCCCTACCTTGTGGAGCTACAAGGCTGTTTGGTAGAACCTCGGCTCAAGAAAAGCAATTCTCAGCAGGTTGAAAAGGAATTCGTGCAGAAAAAAATTAGAAGCGAAAAAAGAACTTGACATATCCAATAATTGCTTTCTTACAGCAAGAACAACTTCCATAAATACCTTATAAAATACATTTGTGGATTCAACAGGAAAAATCAAAAGTATAGAAACCCATGATCAAATTATCTCTTTGCTTCTTCTTCTAAGCTTTTATCAACCATCATAGCCTTGGTCATTTTTAACTCATAAAAATAATAAACACAAGAAGCTGTTTCACCACATTTTGCTAGACTTTGAGCATGCAATTAGTAATCTTACACTCTTACTATTAAGATTAGGAAACCCTAAGAACCTATTTAACAAAGAAACATTCTAAAATGACTACAAAAAAAAAGGGGGGGAATTGGAATCTTTGGTCAAATACCTTACGAGTGGCTTCAGCTGTAGGACAATATTTGGATTCTTCAGGTCTACATTCTCTTTCTAGTTCTAGGGATAGAGAGGAATTGGGAAAGAGATCTGGTTAATCGAAGGGGAAAGAGAAAAAACAAAGTAAGAGTAAAATTTATTTTTTCAAGGACTGTGATATTTGAGCTAGCTTGTATGTAGTTTATTTTTAAGCTTGTTTGGCGAAGCTAAAATCAATTTATTTTGAAAAGTGTTTTTTTTAAAAGTGTTTTAAAAAAAATATTTTTAAAAAAAATAATTTATGTTTGGCTAATCAATTTAAAAATTACTTTTGAATAACAATTTATATTACCCAAACTTTTCAAAAAGTACTTTTAAGTGTCAAATTAGGAATAAGAACATGAAAAGATTTGCTTAATATTTAATGTTATATAAGCAGATAATAATTATAAATATTATTATTAAAGATAATAATTAAGTTTTTTTATTTTATTTAGAAAAAAAAAAAGCCTACTGAAACTTGCAACATTGAACAAATAATTAAATGGCAGTAGCTCTAGAATTTCAGTTGCTGATTCTTTCCTGAATCCTAGTCTTCTCCCGTGTCTTCCAACTTCCCTTTCTATCAAGATTTCGATCAATTCTCGCCGGTAAATCCCTCCGCCACCGGCAATCCATCACGGCCAAATTTTCGTTAACTTCAAGAGTTGCAATCAAGGTTTCATTGTTCCGCTCTTTTCTTGATATTTTAATAGTTTGATATTTTAGTGTAATTGTATCTCCTTGCCTGCCTATTTTGTTCTTGAATCTTAAGTTAGTATTTTCCCTAGCATTGTCAAATTAATTGCATTAGCGATAGCTTTGCCTACTTGTCTATATTGTTATCTACTTTCACATCTTTATTTTGAATCTTTATTTCAAATATCCCCTAGTAGTTCTGTTCTAGTTTTGCACATTTTCTTTGTGATCTTTAGTTGTAGATTATAGCCCCTTTAGCTCTTGTATTGTATTTCTTCACCTATTTTTCTATCCTTTAGTTGTAGATTATAGTTCTTTTGTTTTATTTTTTCACCTGTTTTTCTATCCTTTAGTTGTAGATTATAGTTCCTTTAGTTCTTTTGTTTTATTTCTTCACCTGTTTTTTCTGACCTTTAGTTGTAGATTATAGTTCCCGTTAGTTCCTTTATTTTATTTCTTCACCTGTTTTGCGACCTTTAGTGGTAGATTATATTTCGGTCATTCATTTTATTTTTGTCACTTATTTTTTTGGGATAGTGCTTGCATAGTGTCTCCTAGATTATAGTGCATTTGGTGAACGATGGTAGGGTAAGGTATTGTCCTCGGAGGTGTCAGTGCGGGGGAGGGGGTGCGGGGGTAAGAGGGCTAAGGGAGCTGCTAGGCTGAGAGTGAGGTCTTGGAATATAGGAACTTTGACTGAAAAATCTGTAGAGTTAGCGAAGATTCTCGAGAAAAGGAAGATTGATATAGCTTGTGTACATGAGAATAGGTGGGTAGGAGATAAGGCGTGGGATGTGGGAAGTTTCAAACTTTGGTATTCTAGGAGGGTGGGGGGCAGGAATGGGGTAGGTATCTTGGCTGATAAGGACCCCCGTGAACTAGTGGTGGAGGTTAGGAGAGTGAATGACAGGCTGATAACTATTAAGCTAGTTGTTGGAGGTTTTACTTTGAACATAATCAGTGCGTACGCACCCTAAGCAGGCTTGGATGAGGAAGTCAAGAGGCGTTTCTGAGAGGATTTGGATGAGATGGTGCATGGTATCCCACATAACGAGAAGCTTTGCATAGGAAGAGATTTTAACGGCTCTATTGGAGCAACGTCTAGGGGGTATGATGATGTACGTGGTGGCTTTGGTTTTGGAGATAGAAACGGAGGAGGAACGTCTCTACTAGACTTTGGTAGAGCATTTCATTTGGTGATAGCAAACTCGAGTTTTCCGAAGAAGAGGGAGCACTTGATCACCTTCCGGAGTTTGGTGGCGGAGACTCAGATTGATTATTTACTCTGCAGGAAGTCTGATAGAGGTCTTTGTACGGATTGCAAGGACATCCCGAGTGAGAACCTCTCGACTCTTCATAGGCTCTTAGTCATGGACCTTGAGATCACGAGGAGGAGGAGGAAGAGGGCGATGTATAACCAACATAGGATAAAATGGGGAGCCTTGACGGAAGCTAAAGCGCAAGAGTTGGGGGTCAAGCTGGTAAATATAGGGGCTTGGAGGAGTAGTAGGGACACAAGCGCTATGTGGACCACGACTGCGTAGTACATTAGGGAAGCGGGTCTCAATGGGTTACTCTGGTGGTCACGAGGGAGACTGATGGTGGAATATTGAGGTGCAAGGAAAAGTGAAAACCAAGAAAGCAACGTATCTAAAACTAGTGGAAAGTGTAGACGAGGAGGAGAAGAGGACGAATATGGAGCTATAAACTGGCTAAGAAAGAAGCAAAGCTAGCAGTTACGACGGCCAAGACTGTAACTTTTAGTCGTTTATATGAGGACCTTGAGGGCCGAGGTGGGGATAAGAGGTTGCTCAGGTTAGCCAAGGCACGATAAAGGAAGGCGCGTGACTTGGACCAAGTGAAGTGCATCAAGGACGAAGAAGGTAGAGTTTTGTTGGATGAGGAGCTTATCCGTCGGAGATGGCAGACCTACTTCCATAATCTCTTGAACGAGGAGGGGGACAGGAGCATTGTACTGGGTGATTTGGAACTCTCAGAGACTCGTTGTGACTTTGGGTATTGTAGGCGGATTAGAGTTGATAAAGTTGAGGGGGCTATGCGTAAGATGATCAGGGGCAAAGTGACCTGGCCGGATGAAATCCTGATGGAGTTTTGGAATAGCACGAGCAAGGCAAGCTTGGAGTGGCTCACTAGGTTATTTAATGTCATTTTTAGAATGAAGAAGATGCCCGAAGAGTGGAGATGGAGCACGATGTTTCCTGTATACAAGAACAAGTGTCGAAACGACAAGCCGGGTTGTTACATCTTTTTATATATAGTACTTCCTCCGTTTCACTTTATGTGAACCTATTTCCTTTTTGGTCCGTTCCAAAAAGAATGAACCCTTTCTAAATTTGAAAACAATTTAACTTAAACTTTCAGTTCTACCTTTAATAAGAAGTTTTTGTAGCCACACAAATACTCTAGCATATTTAACAACACAAGTTTTAAAAGAATTATAGTCAGATAAATATTAGGGCTTGTTTAGAACCACAAATTTTAAAGGTCTTCATTTCTTTCTTAAACTCCATGCCCAGTCAAATAAATTCACATAAATTGAAACGGAAGGAGTATATAAAGTTCATGTTGAAGAAGAAAACATTTGAACGCGCATATGCCAAAAAATAAAGCTGGAGACATGTGAATTACCGACGCTCTCTGATGTGAAATCCCTAATTTTCCACCATGAAAAATCATAGATGAAAGATTAGAAATCAATGGGTGTTGATGGAAATGGAAGAAAACGAGTTAAAATATACTACCCTATGAAGTGGGGATGCAATTTCTCTTCAAAATCGCCTCTAGGTCGAGCACAAACTTGAAAATGGGTTAAATCGCGATTTTTAGAAGTGTTAAAGACTGGATGCCAGGTGTCCTTCGCATTCCCGGAGCACTTGACGCGTTTGCGAAGAGCACTAGCCAAAAGGCCATCGCGATTGCGGTCAACCCTTTGCGTTCGCGTAGAATTAACCCCTGCCTTCGCGTTCGCGATCCAATGCCCGCGTTCGTGTAGAGTCACTGCCCAGCTCTCCCAAAACCCCACAAAGCTTCGCATTCGCGGAGGCACAGTCACGTTCGGCGAAGGGTAAGCCCCCCTTCACTTCGCGTTCGCGAAGAGTAACTCTGCCCCAGTCCCAACTTTCCCTTCGCGATCGCGAGAGTATCTTTGCAACCGCGAAGCACAAAACAAAAGACACCAGATATCAGCAAAAACAACATATGCCTAAGTCCAAAAATCACTCTGTAGCCTATCCGAAATTCAGCGGAGCCCCTCGGGCTCCAAACCAAACATACACACAAGTATAATAACATCATACGAACTCGCTCGCACGATCAAACACCAATTGCGTAAATCAATACACCATTTACAATTGCACAGATACAGAAAGAAGTCAAAATTAGATTAGAGAGCATACAAACATCAAAGAGAGCGAAGAAGAGTTATAGTCTACTCCAGAAATTATGTAACTAGTTAGGTACTGCTTCTGTTTTTTATTGTCTCTACTAGCTTGATTAGAACTGGAGGTTGTATTAGAATAGAGAAATAAGGAAGTTCTGTTTTCTGGTTGGTTGTTTGGAGGCCTGGATGTTGCACCTTGAGAAGGAGGCAGCAAATACAGGTGCTCGAGAGTTGTAAACGTTGGTTGTTAATGGTAATATTTCACATTTATTACCAAAAAACAAGGTACTCCATCTATTTCTCATCTGCCAAAAAACAAGGTACTCCATCTATTTAAATTCAGATGGGGTAGTTTGACTCGGCACGGAGTTTAAGGGAAAAAAAGAATACTTTTGAAACTTATGGTCTTAAAAGCTAAGGGGTAAAAGCTTTGTGGGGCAATGACATTTTTGTGATTATAAAATCTTCTATTAAGGGTAAAATAGGTAAAATAAAGAGTTTAAAGTTGAATTATTTTCAAATTTAAAAATGTGTCATTTATTTTGGAACAGGCTAAAAAGAAAAGTACCTAATCTAATTGAAATGGAGGGAGTATCTTTTTAGTTATCGGGCTCAAATTTCAACGTTGTTCATATTTAAAAAATTAAAGTAGCACATTAGTTTCTTTGGGTTTGTGTGAATTTTGAAAAGAATAAATTAAATTCAAACACTAAAAGATATTTTACGGAAAAAGTTTTCACTCACCAACCAAAAAAGAAAAAATAAGTGATAAATACGAAACACACCCTTAATGGAAAATCGATGATGTTTTGTTAAACTTTTTCGAAACCTCCATCCTTTAATTCAACAATGGAGCATGAAAAGTGCATGGCTCTACCTTACAGGAATAGAATTCTTAAGAAAAACTGCCAAAGGTTTTTTCTACTACCAAACTAGAGAACCAACACCCCCACATTTACTTTGAAAATAAACAACCACAGTGTAGATTCATACCAAAGTACCAGTAAAAAGCAACCATAAACTGTTGCATCCTAACTCAATTGCATTTCCTTTCTAGCTGACATACAACTTCAGCTTTACGTGATGCCCGCTGAAATGTTGATGACTTTGCAATTATCTTGACACCTTGTTTTTTTGTCTACCCAATATAGGTCTGGCTCAATTAGCATTCTCACCAGCATCGGAGATTCGGCCAACAGAAGCTTGACAGGATGCATTTCTAGCTTTGTGCCTGTATTCCTTTAACTTTGACAGTCCTAACTCCTAACGTGATTCAATGTCACATCTGAGAAGCTTGCAGCAACTTCATCAACTTCTTCATCTGACCCATGCATAGATACCTAAAAAGGATTAAGAAGAGTGAAGACTTAATAAGCATGAAAATAAGGAAGTCGTGATTACTGTTACGCGGCGCCTTTCTGAGGTTCTTTGGAAGGGCGACGTAAGACTAAGCAATCGATGTCAGTACGATTGCCGTCCGCCAACTGAGATCCCCTCCGCACGCTAGACTAGATTGTCAGTGCCGTGCGGGAAAACCAATATCGTGAGCAACAAGAGAATTGAGAGCTTGTAGAGAAAATTGAGAAAAGAGCTTGCTTGCATAAATGAAAGGCTATTACAACAGCTACGCGGTGTCGAGGGGATGCGACCCCAGTACAGAGAATTGATTGCTTGCTTGAAAGTTTGAATGCTTATAGCCCCCTAATAATGCTTAAAATAAAAAAACCAAAGTTACAAGACTTGACCTAAGAAAGCTGTAGAATCATACTGAAATAAAATAAAGTAAATCTATTCTATATTTACAAAGAAAAGGACTTAGTCTTCTACAAAGTAGAAACAAGTCCGTCAGCAGCAACTTGTCATTCGGCTCAGGGTCCGCGCGCGCGGCGCTATGGGCATCTGCCTGTGGCTGGGCATTGGCGCTGGCTGTCAGTGGGGCGACAGAGGCGCTTGCGCACTTGTCACTTGGAGCTGCCAAGACCACGGGGCCGACCGTGGCGCTAGGCGTTGGGAGCTTGCCAGGACGCCACGGGGCACGTCCAAGGGGTCATGGGGCATGGCTGGAAAGCCGCCCATGACATTACATACGAATGGCACATACAAAGAAAAAGGAAAATATAAACATCATAAATAACCTCCACTTCAAGATCTTGTAAGCATGGGGAGCTTCGTAGCAAGCAAAGAGCACAAGAAAGATCATCTAGTCCATCCAAAGATACGTAAAGACGTTTAAGATAGTTAAGAGCAGAGGAAAGCCGTCTTGGTACTTCAGCAACCAAGAACTACAAAGAAAATGAAAAATCAGGATGACTCAAAGCCCATAACATGGTGCATTCTATGAGAATGCATTACAATGAAGTTAGAAGCAACACTTACCTGGACTCTTCCATATTCCAAGTGCAGATGCTCAAGAACAGGAAATGACTGAAGAAATTTGACAATATCACATTTTTCTGATTCCTCATAGATTCTCCATACAAAAGAGAAAGTTCAGCAAGATGAGGAACATTCTTTAAGGAAATAAATTTTAAACAACCTTTGAAGTTGAAGGATCTCAACTTGGGAGCTCTAATTTGAATGTGGTTTAAAGTATCTGAGATTTTCAACACTAACTTCTCAAGGAATGAGCTAGAAGAGATTAAACTTCTAGTGATTTGGAAGATATTGATACATGACACCGTTCCAGGCTAATTAACATATCAAAACCTCTGAAGGCCTGTGGAGGACAAACTACACAATTTTGGAAAGTCAAATGCCTCAATTGCGAACACATGAAAAAAGAAGAAGGCAGTTTGTGTCGGTTCCACTCTGAAAATTGAAGAACAAGATGCTGAATGCTATTCCTAGAGAGGAAATATATCAAGCTGCCGATCTTAGGATACTTTTTCAGTTTAGACATGGAGAGGGTAAACTTGGAAATTGGTTCTGAATGAAGGGTCAAAATATTGTACAAAATGTCTGTAAACCTGATAGAAGGAGAAACTAAGTTATCCCTCATCTTCCAAATATCATCATCAAGCGTCAACGGAGGAAGTCTACACCAGTGATACCTCCATTTCTTCGATAAGATGCTTGTCCGCACAGCATCTTTACAAGGCAAACACATCAGAATGACGTCGATTACATTATCAGGAAGGTAGTTAAGGACGTCAGGAGGTAAACTTTGACGACCATGCTTGTTGCTCTTAGGTGGTATCATACAACGCCAATAGGAATATGTAGAAAAGTACACAAAGGCAAGTAATCTCAAAATTATATACAGAGACAACACTCATCCATCTCCTCTTAATGTAGATGAATCGCATTCTTTAGAGCAAGAATACCTTCCATAAATACTTCATGAATCCACGGGATATACAGATTTGTTATTGGCAAGGAAAAATCAAATATACATTCTTTTTAAATAACTCCCGCACCTCCTTCCTTCTTATCTATTCCGCTGTTTTCCAATTAAGCAGATTGAAATATCTCTTTTCCCTGTTTCCTTTCGAGTTTCGTCAAGAAATCCCTCCTCAATTTATCAATTTTCACCACCTTCATTGGTATAGGAAAAAGGGACATGGCCTAAGTGGAAAGTGCACCAAAAGCAAAATCCCCGAGGGTCAGTGCACACAGTTCAAAACTCGGCCCCTCTACCTTTCTCCACTTATATACGAAAGCTTTTGTTTATGGCAAGGTTTGACCCATGACCTGCGTCTAACCCATACAGCATAAGATGCACTCTTACCACTAGACCAAATCCCTGCGGGTTATACTATTTGGTTTTCCAACCCCCTTTTTTGTGAAACAAAGGTCAATGGCTTTCTTATGCTTTTCACAAAAACTAACAAAAGGAAGTCACTTTTATTGACTTAAATAAAGAGGGCATACACACACATTATGAAACAGAAGATAAGAGACTTAATATTTGTAGAGGTTAGAGTTCATCTAAAACAACAACAACAACAAACTGAGAGTAATCTGGCTTTGTGGTTTGGGAGGGTAGTGTATACGCACACTTTACCCCTATCTTACGAAGGTAGAGAGGCTGCATCGGCTGGCTCAAAGAAGTTCATCCAAAACTAAAGGGAAATGATAAAGCAAAAAAATCAAACAATTTAATAGGTAATAAAAACACATTTGAAGCTTACCAAAAGAGAGTTGCTGATAATGGAAGATCCACTATACTTCTGTTGCTCAGCACACTCTTGAGCACAATCTGTGCTTTTTCAAGTATTTTCTGTTAGGATATTCTATTAACCATGTGGTTTGATTATAGTATTATGTTTTATTTATTGGAACAATTGTTTATTTATTTATTCAATTCAATGAAATCTTAATTCAAATAGATCATTTGTTCATATGTGTGCCATTTACTTATATAGTAGGCGATTTAGTGTATGGAGCTTTAGCTCATGCGCGGAAGATTAAATTGTCGGTTCTTATAAGTTATAAAGTTAATGTTCACAATCAAAGATGAAACTGGGCAAAGCATCTTGATGATTGTAGCATAAGATTAAATTATAATCTATCTTGATTATGGGAATGGTTTAGTTCCGACTTCTTATGCTAGTACATTTTTGTGTATTGAACGGACCAAGTAGAGATAAGTGTTTTTGTACTGAATATATAAAACTACCTCTCTAGCTCATTGAATGTTCTTATACTCTTAATCTTGATATAATTATTATGATCACTGTGCTTCATTCATTATTTTGATTTATTAAAAGGTACGACTCAACTGCGAGTTAATGTATTCCTGGTAAATTGAATAATGCAAAGTGATAGAATCCGTGTCTTGACCATTGAGATTGATGATACCCCTTTATGGATGCTTGAAAGTTTTCATGTGAAAACCCTGCAGGTGGATTTTGTATCCGTCACATGAAATAAGTTAAGCGGAAGTATAAAGGATTAAATTAGTCGATGAATTAAATTGTCAGTAATTTAATTTATCTGATTGGTATTTGTAATCTTAACACGGGGAGTTAAATAAGTTTTAATGAATGATTTCGAAATTAAACTGAGGAGTGCACTTACAATTTTTTAGTGGAATAAATTATAATTTATTGTGGTAGGATTAATTCATTCATATTCCGAATTCATACCACAATAGGAAGCCTCGTTATTAAATCTGTGGTCCCTACTGTGCCTAATATTCTAGAACAAGGAAATTAAATAAGAAAATAGTATCCTTGATGGGTTAGGAGACTGCTACACATTTTTAGTGCGTAGTAGACTCCTACACGTTTTTGGTTACATATTTTTAGTAGGAATAAGACTTCAAAGTAGAAGAGGTCTGGTTTTCCAACAAAAACGAAAAGAAAACGTGAAAATTTTTTTTTTGGTTTTGGTCTTCTAATCTACAAAGAAGAAGAAAACCTAAAAAAAAAGGAAGAAACAGAAGTGAAAAATCGTGAAAGAAGGAAAAAGAAGACAAAAACGTAAAAGAAGAAACAGAGAAGCTTTTAACCTGAAAAGTAGAAGCTTCTGTTTTTTGGCCGAATTTTGTCAAAAAGGATACTGTTTTTCTTGAATAAAAATACTTGCCACTCAAGTATCACGTTCGGTAGAAATTCAGGATACACAGTAGAAGACCGTAGACCTGGATAGCGTGAATATTATTGAAGATTTGTGCAGTAACTTCAAGAGGTTAGTGTTTCTATCTCGTTAGTGATTATATTTATCTAATTTACATGTAAGATTATTCGGTCTTGGGTAATTGCTTCCGTTGCGTATATGCCTATTTTCTCTCATTATCTGCAACTGCAACCATCATTTACGTACTGATAAAGCTCCTGTCGGCTAAAAAGATTACGTAGTGACTATGAGAGCTGCATATATCTACCAGTATTAAAACAATGAACAAAAAAAATCATAGGCTTTTTAAAGGGATCTAGTTAGACAGCATTCAAAGGTGACATTGACTTCTTAATTTTTCATTTTGGTGAGCATGGTATTAAATTCTATAGATTAACTTCTATGTACGAACAACGATAAGAACTTTTATATTATTAAGTTACGTAAAAATTATGTGAAACTGATAACATGAAAAATAAAACATGTTCCCACGTACTATTCCAGTTTATCTTACATAGTTTAATTTGGCACACGAAGTAAGAAAGAAAGAAAGAATTTTAAAAATCTATAGTTTTAAACATGTCATAGCAGCTATCTGACTTTCGAAACTTGGGGTCTTCTAAACACGCATTAACATTTGTACAGTATAAAAGCTTCTCACTAAGAGTAAAATAAAATGTATTCCATTAAATGTTCTCAAATATAAACACATGTAATTCTTTTTTGAAATGATAGGAAATAGTGTCACATAAACTAGAACGAATGGAGTATTATCATTGGCGGAGCTAGCAAGGTAAAACGGTTTCATCCGAATCCTCTTCTGGAAAATTATATGTTATGTATGAATTTCTTTTTTATGTATATATAAATAGATGTTGAATTCTTTTGACTTCTTCATATATATATTTTTTTATATTTTAAATTTGTTTAGTGAAAATACAGACTTATGCTACTAAATATTACCTCAAAAAGCTTATTAAAATACACATGTAATGCTGTCAATATATATAAATTAAATCCAATCATGCATGATTCCCTTTCTCCAATGAGGTAGTTAATGACTATAAATACTACTACCCTAAGTAGTGGGAAAGTACAGAAAAACACTAAAGACAGCTCTGAGGGAAGATAAGAATTTTGCAGTTTCATCAGAAGGAGACCCCCAATTCCCCCACAAGCCCAAAAGATGCCACAATGTGAGAAAGATTTGGAAGCAGAATTGGAAGTGTTGAGAGAGACTTTTAAATGTGGCAAAACTAGAGAAGAATCTTGGAGGAGATCACAGCTGAATAATTTGCTCAGACTTCTTGAAGAGAAAGAAGATGACATCTTCAAAGCCCTTAAACAAGACCTGGGAAAACACCAAGTTGAGGCTTACAGAGATGAGGTAATGTATTTTTACATTCTTCCTCCCTCCCAAAATAAGTGTCGTTTTTCGAGAGTTAATTTGACAACTTAATATTTTAAAGGGCAGCCCGGTGCACTAAGCTCCTCTTATGTGTAGGCTCCGGGAAGGGTCAGATCACAAAGATCTATTGTACTTCAATTTTACCCTGCATTTCTGCAAAAGGCTATTTCTACGACTTGAACCCGTGAAAATTTAAATATTTTGAAATTAAAATTTAGATATTCAAAAACTATAAAAAAAAAAAAAAAAAAAAAAAAAAAAAAAAAAAAAAAAAAAACTACTCTTATAAGTTATAATTTTTTTCATGTTATTTTGATTAAAAAAATACAATTAAAATATTGACCGAAGTGCACGTAATTTATTTCGTGAAGTGAAAATCGCCAAATAATTGGGAGGGAGAGAGTATATGATTAATTGAGTGGTAGAAACTATTTTTGAAGCTTTTATATTTATATAGCTTTAGCAATACTCACAAATAAAGATAACTTTCTAATTCAGAAGACCGATTTCAGTTCTAGACACAAAATCAAAGTTATGGAGTATATTACATTAGAATTCGAGCAAGTTTTGATAAATATATAGGTCTAATACTTGTGTGTATACGTGGTAAAGTTTATAAAATAGCTCTCTCTAACTATTCTTCCCTGTTCTAATTGATGTGTCTTAATTTTTTTTTAAAATGAAACAATTTATTATGGAAATAGGCTAGTGATAAGAGTAAAGTCCTTTTTTAGACAACTAATGCTTGATTGGATATTTCAATTCGTTTTGATACACATTAGGTGAGAAAGCAAAAAGAAATTAAGAAGAAGAAAAAGAGGAGGAAGCAATGTTGAATTAAACAAACAACTTGTTTGGATGGTTGTTACATATTATTTTATGTATTGTATTATATTATTTTGATGAATATAATATTTGAATAGATAATATTATTTATCGTCGTTTCATGATGTGACGCGTACTAACAATATGAACTTATAATCTTATATTAAAAAATAGGGTATGAGTAGAATTATTATATATAAAAGGTAGGATAAAGAATAAAATAATATTATTTAGTGAGACGAATTTATTTTTCCACTGAAAGTGCTTTTGATATAAAGAAGGGCAAGATGAGAAAGAAAAATACAACATAATGATGGATCCCACCAAATCGAACGTTACATTGTCACGATCCTTACCCCGAACCCGGTCGTGATGGCGCCTCTCGTGAAGACAAGGCCAGCCAATTCAAATCAAATCTCATTTTTAATCAGTTGATTAACAAGAAAACAATACAAGCATAGTTTAAGAACAATCATTTGCGAAAGACATAGCTAACCATCCCAACTACAGCCCAAACGGGGTGTCACCAGTCATGAGCAACTATGAACCCTAATAACAAGTCTACTAAATACAACCTCTGGCACAATTGTTTGAAGAAAATAGAAACAACAGGATAAAAGAGAATACGGGGCTGCGGACACCAACAACTACCTCGCAGTCTCTGAACCACCGCCTGGACGGGAGGAATCAGTACTCCGGAGCGGAACCAACAACGCCTGAATCACACGTGGTGCAGGAAATAGTGTGAGTACTCCAACTCAGTGAGTAATAAGCATAAATAACGACTGAAAGTAAGAAAACACACAAAGCACAAGGCATTCTATAATGAAGCATTAAAACATCATTCGCAAACCGTAAATTAGTGAGAAATCAAGTAAAATCTCCTTTCAACAGGTAAAACATGTAATCTTTTAGGTAAATAATGTGAAGTAAAACATCGCCCCTCGGGCCATATATATATCAACAAATCCGACCCTCGGGCAATATCACAAAACCGTACCAGCCCCTCGGGCTATTCAGAACAATATCGGCCCCTCGGGCTATCACATGGAACAGTATCGACCCCTCGGGCTATCACACAGTACAACATCAGCCCCTCGGGCTATCACATAATATAATATCAGCCCCTCGGGCTATATTTCACATCACAACGGGTACCCGCGCTCACTGGGGGTGTGCAGACTCCGGGAGGGGTCCCTTACGGCCCAAGCGCAATATCAAGCCACCTCGTGGCACATATCTAGGCCCTCGGCCTTATATCAATCAAGCCACCTTGTGGCGTATATACAGTATCTCAGGCCCTCGACCTCATATCAGTCACAACCCACCTCGTGGCACATAAAGCATCTCAGGCCCTCGGTCTCATATCACTCAGTAAAATCTCATATCTGGCCCTCGGCCGCACTCAGTCAGAAAAATTATCACAAGCCCCTCGGGCTTAGCAAAACAGTAGTCCTCAACCCAAAAACATCATTTAAAATATTATTTAAGTCTCAAAACTGAGTAAAAGTGGCTGAGTTGTAAAACAGTGTAAACAGCATGACTGAGTTTAAGTAATAGATTAAAATAGTGAGGAAACAGTGATAAAAGTCCCCGAAGGGTTCAAATAATTGGCACGAAGCCCAAATATGGCAATCAGCCCAATCATAATGATAACAAATAAGTTTTAGTGAATACATAGTAAAATCATCTATCGGATGGACCAAGTCACAATCCCTAGTAGTAAAAGACCCCGCGCTCATCATCGAGCGCGTGCCTCCCCTCAATATAGCACCACGATGTACAATCCGGGGTTTCAGACCCTCAGAACATCATTTACAATCACTACTCACCTCGAACCAGCTAAATCCCTAGCCCGTGACGCCTTTGCCCTTCGAATTGGCCTCCACGCGCGTCGAATCTATCCAAAATCAGAACTAATATGTCACACTATGATGGAGTAACGAAGCCCAATCGAAACAAATCGGAAAATACCAAGAAATAACGAAATTAGCAAAACCCGAGCCCCGACCCACTTCTCGAAGCTCAAAAATTTTCACATCAACGGGTTCCTTATCTCCCAACGAGTTCAACCATACAAATATTAGCGAATTCCGACATCGGATCGACCTCTAAATCTTTAAATCTAAACTTAAGGATTTTCCACAAATTTTCCAGCTTAATTCACCAATTAAATACTAAAATAGCGATGTACTGGGGTAATTCGACCAAAGTTGAGTTAAAAACACTTACCCCGATGTTTTCCTTGAAAGTCTCCCAAAATCGTCTCAAAATTAGCTTCAATTCGAGCTCTATAGCTCCAATTATGTTTAGGATGGCCGAAATTCCCTCTTTTAAGAATTTGTCCAAGAAAGTCCCCTTTGCATATATTTTTTTGAGGCTGATTTTGCTGTGATTTAGGGTGTTTTGGAGATGTTTCTCTTAGATGGTAACGGCAGTGGGTTTTGCATGGCCAGTGGGTACTGATTTCTATTTATAAAGGGTAAAAAATCTGGACAGAAACGCCTCTGTCGGATTTAAAATGCGACCGCATATCCGCCGCATATCCAACATGCAGTCCGCATCTTTGCTATGGCCATCGCAGATTGTAACCCAAGCCTCACCGCAGTTTAGTGTGAGGCATGGTTTGCGGTCCGCATGTCAAAAATGCGATCGCATTTTTTACCGCATTTTTGACGTCGATCTTTGCCCAGAAAACTGTCTGGGTCTGCGATCTGGGTGTGTGGTTCGTGGCCCGCATATAGGGTTTGCGATAGCATAGCCCGCTTTGCGATACCTCTTTGTTCTTTTACAAAATTACAACTTTTTTCTGATTGTTTAGCAACTTTTCCAAGGACGAAATAGTCCGTTTAACTACCCTAAACTCACCCGAGGCCACTGGGACCTCAACCAATCATGCCAACATATCCCATAGCATTATTTAAACTCGTTTCAACCTTCGGAACTCTCAAAAAAACCTCTCAACACCAAATTCGCGTCGTATTCAAACCTAAGAATTTCGGAGTTTTCTAAATTACTAATTTGATCAAAACCCAATCAAACCATATCCGAATTATATGAAATTTTGCACACACATCCCAAACGATAACAAAGCAGAAATGGAAAAAACGGAGTTGTAGCTCATGAGACGACTGATCGGGTCGTCACATACATAGAGTGACATTTTTCATCATTACATATAACGAATTTAACAATATAACACAGTTAAATTTAAATAACAATTAAAATAAATATTATATTTAATATATCAATATAATAAATACATTAGGTAACAACTAACAACCATGCAAATAAGCTGTAAAGAATTTACCGACGCTCAATATAGTTGGCCAAATAATTTTTTGCCGCAATTTCGCTATGAGGGCGTATTTATTGCGCATCATACTGTTTTTTGGTGCAGTGGGAGGTTTCTTTTATTTCATGAATCTTTGTTATATGATATAAGGACGAGTTGAAAGGGACAACCCCTCCCTCCCTCTCTTTTTTCTTGTCCATGTGTGGTTATGATTAATAATCTATTTGGTCAAGTTGGAAAAATTAATTTATTTTAAAAAGTATTTTTTTTTAAAAGTAATTTTTTTAAAAGTACTTTTGGTGAAAAACAGTTTGTATTAATTAATTTAAAAAGTACTTCTAAGCAGCATTTAGTGTTTGGCCAAATTTTTAAAAAGTGCTTTTCAGTGTATTTTTCTCAAATGTGCTTCTCAAAAAAGTACTTCTGGGAAGAAGCTATTTTTTTCTACTTCTTCCAAACTGATTCTGTTTTTTTTCAAAAGCACTTTTTTTCTCTTAAAAACTTGATCAAACACTCTAAATTTAAACAAAAATATCTTTTCTAGGAGAAACTTGACCAAACATACTATATAAGCCGTTGGCCGCCTTATCTGCAACTGGAAAGAGGTCGTTAATTTTGACACACCTAATTAGTTAGGAGGTGAAGTGGCAACCGAATTGAATCAATGCCCTCAAACTTTGGCAAGTTTCTCCTGAAGTCATTCAGAAACATAGCATTAAAAACGCTATGGTCAGGATAACAATATCTTTTTGATCCTCTGCGCATCGTTTTGACATTTTCTTGTTGGGTTTTTTTGGGAGGGGGGTGGGGGGTTGGAGATTGGAAAGAACTCTTCTACTTCTTAACTTATGCAGTAATTTGGCGTGATTATTTTGAAACGAAAAATGGAGAGTAGTTTCAAGCAGTCAAGAATTTTAGTTGACCAAAAAAAAGATTTTAACGAGAAGACTTTTAATATTGGATGGATTTCAGAATCTCGAGTCAAAGCTACAATCTCTAAAAGAATAGTAAGGCCCAATGTGTTATCCTTAAAGTAAATTTTATTCGTTGAGCTACGGTCCTCTCATTTGACACTGTAGGATCATTAAGGCCGACTTTCGCCCCCTGCTCGAAGGATGGATCTTGCAGTCAAGCTCCTTCTGCCATGCACTCAAGGGTATCCATCCGGATCGGGAAAACCTTTTAACGCCTCCATCACTTTTTGGGAGGCATACGCCTCATAGAAACTGTTAATCAGTCCGAAACTAATTTAACTACCGCGGCAAGTCACATAATCATAAATGAACATATAAGATGCAATAAATTTGAGAACAAGGCTTTAATACACCAAACGACTGGCCGGATCGTCACAAGTACCATCCTCCTTCTTTACAATAACACTAGTGCACCAAGAAGAAATCCTTGATTTAATGAATCTATTATCAAACAAATATTGCTCGTTCAACTCCTTCAGCTTAGTTGGTGCCAAGTGGTGTGGTGGAATATACATAGGTTGAATGTCCAACACCAAGTCAATATCAAAATAAAAATCACTATTCAATTGTTAAGTTTAAAAATTTAATAATGATCAATAATCAAAAAAGCCTCGACTAATAACATGTCACTTTGTGCAGATTAGCATTGCTGAATGAAAGGAAAGAAAATGGAGCTCTTACTAGTAAAGAAAGGGCTCAGGAGAGCCAACAATATCAAAAAAAAAAAAAAAAAAAAAAAAAAAAAAAAAAAAAAACAAAGAAGACCTCTTTAGAACAACTTTTGAGCCACACTTAATGTTACGTAAAAATAACTTTTAGAGAATTAACAAATATATATACAAAAAAAATCGTATTTTTTACCTTATTTGCCGATTTAATAAACCCTTTCAGACCATATAGCTCTGGCCTTCATTAGGAGGTAGGAGAAGGCATAATTTAATTAACATAATTATCAAAGTGAGTAATAGTTCGTTTAGCCAAGCTGGAAAAATCAATTTATTTTGAGAAGTACTTTTTTTCAAAAGTACTTTTTGGCAAGAATCAGTTTGTGTTTGGTTAATTAATTTAAAAAATACCTCTAAGTAGCAAGCTTTTAAAAAGTGCTTCTAAGTGTATTTTCTCAAAAGTGCTTCTCAAAAAGTGCTTCTGGAAAGAAGCTACTTTTTTCTGCTTTTCCAAAACTGCTTCTGCTTCTGCTTCTCCTCAGAAGTACTTTTTTTTCCTCGTAAAAGCTTGGTCAAACACTTTAAATTTGAAAAAAAAATACTTTTTTTGAAAAAAAGTGCTTTTGAGCTTGAAGAAGCTTGGCCAAATAGACTATAAATATAGCAATTCCATCTGAAGAAAGAATTATCTGTATTGTTTTCTGCAGATTGGAACACTAATAAAATCTGTGAATTATGCATTGGATGGTTTAAAGCAATGGATGTGTGGCAAGAAGGTATACTCTGTAAAATAGACTTGCATTAGATGAATATTTTGAACTTAATTACCTTGTATCTAATCTAAAGCTAAATATTGTTATTTGATTCACAGGCCAAATTGCCAATTGCTGCATTCCCTGCTTCAGCAGAGTTGGTTCCTGAGCCTCTTGGTCTAGTCCTCATTATTTCCTCTTGGAATTTTCCTTTTGGTAAGCTTTTTTCGCCTTTCAATTTAAATTTAAATTTTTCTCTGACTTTGTCAGATGATGACGAATTTTATGATTTTTATTGCATTCAAGTTAGCAGAAAAATAAATTAATAGTAAGTTGGTATGTCCATATGTGGAGAAAACTCATATACGCTCATTATCTGCACCAAAATCAATTAATTCAAGACATGTAATATGTATATAAACGTTCTTCGGTTAACCATGATAATGCTATGTTTTCATTAATTTCATTTTCTTTTCTGCTAATGCATAGACATTTATTTATGACAAGAACTTAAAAGAGTAATATTACAAGCTGAGACAAATATAACTGATACAGTCCCCAAATAACTATGCGATACTGGAAATAAACGAAAACATGAGAGAAATTCCAAAATATGTTCTCCGTTTACATAACTCTTACAATTAAATTTATAAACACTCAATACGAATAAATATTTCCATTGACATAATGTATTGCCCCACCTTTGCATTCTTCAATAGCAATAGGAATTGATAATGTCAAAGCCGAGGGTGTATACCTTGGCGTGATACCACTTCGTCGAAATTTTTTCGTAATTTGTGTATAACTAATAAATAAAATTAAAATATTGGGTATAAATATAAGAAATGACATCGCTTGCCGTTACAGTAATTTATTCATTTGTTCACTTCTTCAAATATTGACACCTATTGCGAGAATTCTTGCGTACGTCACTGGTCAAAGCAAACTATCCTACCAAAACAATAAACCATGTTAATGTTGTACATCATGTTTGTAATTTGCACCAAAATATTGTTTAATTACTCTTTTAAACACAGGGTTATCATTGGAACCACTAATTGGAGCAATAGCAGCTGGAAATGTGGTGGTTTTGAAACCCTCAGAGCAGGCTCCTGCATCTTCATCAGTGCTAGCTAAGACAATCTCCACTTACTTGGATAATAAAGCTATTAAAGTCATTGAAGGTGATAGTTCAGTTGGTGACAAACTGTTGCAACTAAAATGGGACAAGATTTTCTTTACAGGTTTGAACTTATAATTTTCCCGATTTACTCTTTCATATTTTAAGTGCTCTGTCTTTTGCACAGGTTGCACTTTTAGTCACTGGATTACAATGTAATTTTGATTTTACTTAGCTTTTTGGTTAAAACTAACCTTCGCTTAATTAAAAGGGGAATTTACACAGTATAGCAGCCCC
>MCJB01049185.1:11738-53759 GCA_002018475.1 Nicotiana obtusifolia
TACATAAAATAAAATTCTGGAAAAGCGACCAACTTTGGTCGCTAATTTCAGATTTTAATTTTATGTATTTTTTGATAAGCGACCAAAGTTGGTCACTTATCAGAAAATACATAAAATTAAAATCTGAAATTGGCGACCAAAGTTGGTCGCTTTTCCAGAATTTTATTTTATGTAATTTTCAAAAAGCGACCAACTTTGGTCGCTAAATGCTAAATTTAATTTTCTGTATTTTTCAAAAGGCGACCAACTTTGGTCGCTAAATGCTAAATTTAATTTTCTGTATTTTTCAGGAAGCGACCAACTTTGGTTGCTAATTTTGCGACCAACATTGGTCGCTATTGGTTAGTGACCACCTGAATACTGACCAGACCATTGTGGTCGCTTTTTGGTCGCTTTTGGGCTGATAGGGACCAACTTTGGTCGCTTTTTTCGGTCGCGTTTTACCTGATTTTTAGTAGTGATTCATTCCCCATTTACTTAGTCAATCAACAGCCTGAAGTTTCCTATGAAGTTGTAGCCATAAAGTAAATCTAGCTTTTGGTCTATCGGCATTATGAAAACTCAATACTATTTCCATAGGACTTTAGGGCTCTCTCCAATCAACTATGTATAGATTTGCCTAGTTATACTCTTCTACGCAGCATAGTTGCATTGAACACTTGCTAGAATAGGTCTTGCTTTGATGATCTTCCTAATCATCCAACATGCTTGATGTGGCACTGCTACGCACTCTCCGAACCAAGCTAGATAGTCTCCTATCACTAGGCTCACCAACCAACTTGGACTTTTTTTATTATTATTCCTACCGAATATCAAAACAGCTGCAAGACCAAAACAGGGTGCAAAAAACCGAAAGCCCTTCCTTTATTGAAGTTCCTCCCAGATACTGCTGAATCCTCTTTCTTGAGAAATCGCCTTCGCTCATTGGCAGAACGCCTTGATGCGTGCGTCTAGTTTGTTGGCAGGAAGTAACATCTCTGTATGATAAGTTTGAAGGAGCGTACCGGCAATGGGTATCTCTGGAACTTAAACATGAGCTTTCTGTAACCTTAGACTCGTTACGCTCTTCGACTGAACTCGTTGGCCCTTCCCATCCTGCTCCGCCGATTGTTTTGCTCGTGTCAACCAAACCCACAAATCGCTTCACACCTCGCGGTGCTTACACCTCTTGCTTATCGAAGTTCTGTTCAATGTGGTGCAGGTGGTGATGATCACCCCGGGGTATGCGCTAGCGCCCTTGACAGGCACTCCAGAACCCGCCAACGCTCGTGAAAACCCGGGTCGGTCAGAGCCTGCGCCTATCGGCTGATTCTATTGCCTGCTGGTTAGCGAAACTTTTCCGGTAGTAGGAATCGCGGGTATAGTATGTGTGGACGCCTTGCATGAAAGATCCATCTGCTGGCCTTTGATGTAGTAGGAATGCATCCACTTAATCCATGTCTTATCCTATTTATGAGCTAATCCCAACAAGTAAGCTATAACAGCCTTATTCCAAATGTGCAAGTTGGTCAGATTCAAACCCTTGCACTCTTTGGTAAACGAATTCTTTCTCAAGCCATAGTGCCTTTCCGGTAATTGTGTTGCTACCAGATCAGAGGTAGCTTCTACAATATGCATCAACAACCTTCAGTAATTTAGCTGGCAATACAAATAGTTGTGCCCAATAGGCTTGAACACCAAATAGAATACTTTGTATAAGTTGAGCTTTGTCTGCATATGACATGTTTTTTTGCTGTCCAGGATAAAATTGTTGCAACTATATTCTTGAGAAGAAGTTGTTACTGTATTAGAGATAAATTTTTTTGTAAACAAAGGAACACCAAGGTATCTAAATGGCAGCCCACCAAGTGAGAAACCAAGTTGTTATAAAATTTGTTCCTTGTCAGCTGGTGTCATCCCTCCAAAGTACACTGAGCTCTTCCCCATGTTAGCTTGTAGCCCAGAGACTTCAAATAACTGTTTGAAGTAATGTTGCGTTGCAGTTACATAAGTCAAATCCCCTCCAGAAAAGATTAGTAAATCATCTACAAAACATAGATGAGTAATAGCCAACATCTAGGATGATACTTAACTTCTTTCACCTCTGCTAGTCCGGTCAAGCTTCTACTAAGGTATTCCGTTGCAATAGCAAACAAAAACGGAGATATGAGATCTCCTTGCTTGAGAGCTCTGGCAGCAATGTGTCTAATGGTTCTCCATTAATCAGGATAGTTTAGTTAATAGTTTGGACACGTTCAAGAACCCATGACATAAATTTTCAAGGAATCCCAATTTCTTCATAACTTGCTCGAGGTAAATCTATTCCACAGAATCATACGTCTTTTGTAGATTAATTTTGATCATGCACCTTGGGATACATGTTTTTATTATGATCGAAATAATAAGGAGTCACGCGGAAGCTAATAAAGCAACACTTGAACGACGATAAATTAGACAACAAAAGAGAAATATACCAAAAGAGACACAAACATTTAACGTGGTTCGGTCAATTGACCTATGTTCACGGCAGAGACGAGCAATCTACTATATAAAAGAGAGTATAAAAACCTCAAGAAGAGGAAAACACAAGTGGTATACTAACACTTGTCCCGTAAAGTTCTCCCTCTAAATACGACCCTCAAACCCCATATGGCTACATTGTGGATGCTACTAAATGAGAAGAAAGGATCCCAATTTATAGATGTCCAAACCTTTTGCTACAAGAAGAGAGGCTAGCTAAACATGTGAGATTTATAATTTCTTTCTACAAGAAGGAAAACTCAAATATGGTAAATATGTTGTCCTTTGCTTCAAGAGATAGGAAAAACAAATATGGTAAGAAAATTAGGACAACATCTAACAAAGCTCCTCCTTGGCCAGAATTTTCTGACAAAATAAACTTGATCTACCTTCTTCACATAACCTTCAGTAGGTCGCATCTCGAAATCTCCACCGCAAAGTTTGTCTCAACGTAAGTAGTACTCCAGTCAAAATTCTCATACAAAATCATGATTATCATCAAATAGGTTGCGACTAGAACTAAACCCGCTAAGATGAACCTATCTTGAACCTCGCCCTGATACCACTAGTTATGACGAGGAAGAGGCAAACCCAAAAATAAAGAAGAAGAAGAAAACACCAAATTTTAACGTGAAAAACCCTTCAAATTGAAGGTAAAAACTACGGGATCACAAAGATCTCGCCCTGATACCACTAGTTATGACGAGGAAGAGGCAAACCCAAAAATAAAGAAGAAAAAACACCAAATTTTAACGTAAAAAACCCTTCAAAATTGAAGGTAAAAACTACGGGATTACAAAGATCCAAAAACCTCCACTATAACAACAAGAGGGTTATAAAAGTTCTCCAAATTGGCTACACAACTAGTGCCAAACACATAGCAACAAGAGCAATAACAATCAATTGAAAAAGGAGGAGAAATCACAAAAACGGGGCTGTTGTTCGGGGCTCGAAATACGATTCTGCGGGACTCCAAATCCGATCTCCACCATTCATATCTAAGACCAAGATGTTACGAACACTTAGTCAAAGTTTCAGCCCGATCCAATGGTTAACAAATCAAAAAACGTGATTTGACATTGACTGGTCGGAATACAAATCTGCAGCAAAATAAATACCTTTCTTCTCTCTTCTCTCTTGATGAAAGCTCTCTCAAAAATCACTCTTATGTGCCTAAGTCTTTCAAAGGCTTGTACCAATGAGCATGCAAAATTTTTTTAAGGTTGTACTATTTATAGATAATAAGTAGTGCTTTCTCTTAAAGCTAAAACCAACTCTAAATAGGAATAAAAATCGAATCCAATTTCGAATAGAAATGGAAACCAAAAGATAATAGGATTAGGCTATTGGACCTTTGGCTGGACAACATGGGCATGGTCTCAACAAAGTCCCCCTCCAGTCAAGGGGCCAAATATTTCTTCAAGTGGAGGAACTATTGATAGGCTTCATGCCTGCCAATTTTCTGCAAAATTCATGTTTATCTGCAACCACCGGTTCTGTCAGCATATTCGAAGGATTTTCATCAGCGTGTATCTTCTAAACCTCAAATAATTTCTCTTCCACGACCATTCTTATCCAATGATACTTTCTATTTATATGTTTGGTCTTAGAATGAAAAGTGGAGTGAAACTTCAAATATCATTGCCTTGGAGCTTATTTCAATTCATACAAGCTCTTTTTCAATTTGCAGACATAATTTTTTTTCCCTAAATTACAAAACCCTCAGGCTTCTCCGTAGAAATCTCCTCATCTAAATCACCAAGAAGAAAAGCAGTCCTGACATACATCTGCTCAACCTCTAAATCTAAACTTGCGACTAAGCCTATAACCACACAAATAGAAGACATCTTCACAACAGAGGAGAAAATTTCATCAAAGTCAACTCCTTTCTTCTGGACAAAACCTTTAACAACTAACCTCGCCTTATACCTGGGCACAGAGGTATGATTATCTTGCTTTACTATGAATATCCATTTGTTTGATAAAGCTTTCTTACCTTTTGACAATTTCACTAACTCATATGTGTCATTCTAATGGAGTGGCTTCATCTCATCTTCCATTGCTTCTATCTACTGATCTTTGTGTCTCTTGCATGGCTTCATCATAATTCTCAGGTTTTCCCATGTCAGTCAAAAGACATACTTATGCGGAGGATAGCGCATGGATTTTTGCTTCTCCCTTGTAGATCTTCGAAGAGAGTTTTCAGGTGCATTGAAATTAGTTACCTGAGAAGGAATTGGTTGTTGATTAACTACAACTTCATCAACTGGAATATCCATAACATCTACACCATGATGATCATTTTGATCTTGATCACTATCTTCATTATTGTCTTGGGTTCCTTCATGTGCAATAGGTGCCTTGGCAATAGAAACTGGATCAATATCAACTAAGCTCTTATTACTCTGAGAATCTATCTTCTCAACTTTGTCAATATCTTTAATAGTCTGATCTTCAAAGAATATTGCATCACGACTTCTAATAAGTTTATTGCCAACTGGATCATAAAAATGATACCCAAACTCATCTTTACCATAACCGATAAAGATGCACTGCTTAGTTTTGACATTCAGTTTTGATCTCTCATCTTTAGGAACATGCACACAAGCTTTGCACCCAAAAACTCGCAGGTGATCATAAGAAACATCTTTGGCAAACCAAACTCTGTGTGGGACATCACCAATCAAAGCAACATCAGAAGACAAAATTGATAACATAAGCAACAAAGTTTAGTGCTTCCGCCCAAAATGTATTTGGAAGTTTAGCCTCTGAAAGCAAGCATCTAACTTTCTCAACTAGAGTTCTATTCATCCTCTCTGTCAAACCATTCAATTGAGGCATCTTGGGCAGATTTTTCTGATGACGAATTTCTTTTTTCTTGCAATAGTTATTAAAGGGACCACAATATTCACCACCATCGTCAGTGCGAATGCATTTTAGTTTCTTCCCCGTTTGTCTCTCAACTAAGGCCTGAAATTCCTTGAACACGTCGAGTGTTTGATATTTGGATTTTAAAGGATACACCTAGAGCTTACGAGAATGATCATTAATGAAGGTCACAAAGTAAAGTGCACCACCTTTTGACTTTACTTTAAAAGGACCAAACAAATCGTAGTGTACTAACTCCAATAATTCATGCTTTCTTGAAGGAGGATGGCTATGAAAGGAAATCCTTTTTTGTTTGCCAGCTAAACAGTAGATACACCTTTTCAGCTTTGCTTGTTTCACTCCAGAAAGAATGTTTTTCCTAGCCAAACACGTAATCCCCCTCTTGCTCATATGAATCAATCTTCTGTGCCACAATTCTAATAAAGTATCACTTTCCACCAGATTTATGGAGTCATTAAGTGCCCTGTGTCACATATAATTGAGAAGACTTGACTCCTCGAGCCACTACTATTGAACCCTTGATGAGCTTCCATTGGCCATTAAAGAAGGCATTATGGTAACCTTCATCATCTAATCTTCCTGCGGAGATCAAATTGAAAGGAAAGTCTGGAGCATGCTTGACATCTTGAAGAACTAATGTTGAACCATTATTAGTTTTCAAACAAACTGTGCCAACACCAAACACCTTAACTTCACTGGCATTGCCCATCTTTAACACTCCAGAATCAACATGAGTATAAGATGAGAAAAACTCTTTTCTTGGTGTGACATGTGAGGTAGCTCCAGAATCTACTATCCAGCTCGTCTCAAGGGATACCAAATTGATGACTTTTTTATCATAAGAAAAAAAAAAGTCATCTCAAACAATAGCAACAACATTGATCTCGTTATTTTCAGCTTTCTTTCCTTCTCTAATGTCTTGTTTTAACTTGTGGCAAAACCTTTTGATATGTCCTTTCTTGCCACAGTGGCTGCATGTAATATTATGGTATTTGGACCTTGACTTACTTCTACTTTTACCTCTATTCCTCGAACCTTTTGTTCTATCTCTCCTCCAATCTTCTGTAACCAAGATATCTGCTTGTGAGGATGAACCCTGAGATTTTCTCCTCACTTTCTCATTCAACACACCACTCTTGGCATATTCCATGGTTACTTTACTTTCAGGAGTTGAATTTGTCAAAGAAACACGAAGAGTTTCCCAAGAGTCAGGCAGAGTATTAAGAAGCTAAAGTCCTTGTATCTCATCATCAAAATTAACTCTCATTCCAGAGAGCTGATTAAGGACGCCCGGTATCGTCCTTGTATCAAGGATGCCCTCCTTCTATTTAAAGGTCATCAATTGCTTTAGCAGGAACAACTTGTTCCTAGTTTTTAAAGCATAAAGAGTCTCTAGCATTTCCACAATGATCTGGCAAGTGTCTCATTCACAATATGGTTGCAGACATTATCTTCAATCCATTGTCATATATATCCACATACTTGTTGGTGCTCGAAATCCTAATCTTCATCAGATATAGTCGGGTTTATGAGCTGCAAAAACTGGTAGATGCTTCTTCTTCACGAACAACAAATATTTCGTCTTGCTTCTCCAAACATTATAATTTCGTCTATTTAAACATACCATCTTGCTCATATTCGCCCCCATTCCGTAAAAACTTGGATAAATAACCAAGGCTTTGATACTACTTTTTATAATCGAAATAATCAGGTATCACGTGGAAGCTAGTAAAGAAACACTTGAACGATGATAAATCAGACAACAAAAGAGAAATATACCAAAAGAGATAAACATTTAACGTGGTTCGGTCAATTGAACTACGTCCACGGCGGAGACGAGCAATCCACTATATAGGTACAAAATATTGAGAGAACAACCTCACGAAGAGGAAAACACAAGTGGTAAACTAACACTTATTCCGTAAAGTTCTCCCCATAAACACGACTCACAAACCCCATATGGCTACATTATGGATGCTACTGAATGAGAAGAAAGGATCCTCAATTTATAGATGTCCAAACCTTTTCCTACAAGAAGAGGGACTAGCTAAACATGTGAGATTTATAATTTTCTTCTACAAAAAGGAAAACTCAAATATGGTAAATATGTTTCCTATTCCTTCAAGAGATAAGAAAACCAAATATGGTAAGAAAATTAACATCGAACAGTTTTCTTATGTAGGCCTTAACTAAAGACTCGAGAAATTTGAAACATGATAAAGCATAAGAAGGAATAGCTGCTAGAATAGATTTTAACAACACTTCTTTCCCAGCTAGACTTAAAAATTTACCTTTCTATCCTTTCATCTCTACTTGCACCAATTCGACATCCCTTTCTTAGATTGACCAACAACCACAGGTCCTAATTAAGTATCATGAATACAAATATTCATGTGTCCTAAAGTAGAATAAGTATCCGTTTTTTAATTTTTCGGAGTATTTTTACTAAAAAAATACAACAGATATATCAAGATTTATAATTTTTCCACAACATCTTGCATAAGACTCTAAGATCTTTTTAATCTCATTAGCACTTTCCATGTTAACCAAACAAAACTGCAAAGTATAAATGTGTTACTGTTGACAAGTTCGCGCTAACCATATTCCACTAAAGTCTCAACTCTTTTCGAATGGTTTAGCAGAGCTGACAATCCTCTTGCATAAATTAGGAATAAATATGGCGTAAATGGATCACCTTGCCTCAATCCTCTATATGATTTCACATGTCCAACTATTTCTCCATTCAAATTAAAAGAAAATGACAAAGTCATAATACATTGCATTACCCAGCCAATAAAAATACTATGAAACGTTATTTTCTCCGTAATGGACTGAATATAACTCCGTTCAACTATGTCGTAAGCGTTGTATATGTTTAACTAATCGCTATCTGTTTTAGTTTTTCTCTTTTCTTATTTTTAAACATAATTGTTGAAGCCCATGAAGATAATGAAGAGAAAAGGCCCAAAATTACCAGCCTATATTAATTACACTGATCCGATCAGATCCATTTATAAATAATATAAATAGAATATTTTCCATTATTTGGTATATACAAAATTTCATTCTTTCCAGATAATAAAAATATTTTCCATTTTACTCTCGTTTCTCTGAGCTCATAAAAGCTTTTAGATTTTCTTCTCTAAGCTTGTGCACTGTGAAGAATCTGTAAGTTTTCATGGTATCAGAGCTAAGGATGACGTAGCTCACATGTTTTCCGGCGGATCGATGTTACCCCTATGTGTTTTTTTTGAAGTTTTCATCTTTCTACAATGGTATTGTGGTGATTCAATGTGATTTTTCGGTGAAGCTCGGAGGTGGAGGCTTTTCTTTTTATCTTCCGATTGAAGGTTATTGCCTTCCAATTTCACAGAAATTTGGTAATTTTCTTTCGATTATAACTGTGTTTGCGTGATTTCTGGTTTGGTGAATTTCTGAACCCTAATTTTCTTGAAGTATTTTTTGCTATGGCTCCTAATGTTGATTCTTCAAATGTTACTACTACTACTTCATCTAGTATTGTTGAGCCGTCACATCCTTTGTACCTATATCATTATGATTCCCCCGGTAAGGTTTTAGTTACAAAGTGTTTTACTGGAACGGGGTATGGAGGATGGAGACGAAGCATGCTGATTGGTCTGTCATGTAAGAACAAGTTAGGAATTATAAATGGAACCATCCCTAAACCTAGAGCAAATTCTATTTTGTTTGAACCATGGGTTCGTTGTAGTGATATGGGTCGCTACTTGGAAATTAAATAGCCTAGATACTAAAATTAGAGAGAGTGTGATGTATACTGAGTCAGCACAAAAGCTGTGGCAAGAGATTGAGCAGCGTTATGGCAAGGCAAATGGTACTAAGGTGTTTCAAATTAGAAAGGATCTTGCATCCATCTCCCAGCGATCCTCTAGTATTGCATCTTATTTTAACCGTATTAAGAAACTCTGTGATGAATTAGCATACTATATCTCATATCCAGACTGCACTTGTGGATGTAAGGAAGCATTTCAAAAGATAGAAGAAGAATAGAAGGTTCACCAGTTCTTAATGAGATTAAATGAGACTTACACTGGAGTTAGGAGAAATATCTTGCTCATGAAGCCCTTGCCTGACATTGATAGTGTATATGCAATGCTGATAGAAGATGAGAGTCAAGTTGAGAGTCAGCCCTCCAATCCAGCTTTTGTTTCAGATTCTGCTTATTTTGCTACTGGAGTTCAGAAGCCTTTCAGTTCTACTTACAATTCAGAGGCTACTACGCATAAGATTTTCAATTCAAGGGTAAATTTTGACTCCACAAAGAGGGGCAACTCCAATTTGGTGTGTAGATACTGTAAGAAGCCAGGACAGCTCATTAATAAATGTTACAAACTACATGGGTATCCCTCTGGATTTGGAGCTAAATTCAAGAGGTCTACAACTTATGCTCATGTGACAAAGGATCTAAAGCAATTCAACTTGACATTGGGGGGAATATTTTTACAAAGGAACAGTATGCAGCTGCTAATTCTACTTCAACAATCCAAGTTCTCACTACTACTCAGAATACTACATCTGTTGCAGCCAACTTTGCAGGTTTGATAGCTGATACCTCTTTTGATAATTGTGGTTTTCATACTTGCAATCTGTCTAGAGTAGAGGACAATTTTTGGATTATAGATTCAGGTGCAACTAATCATATGAATCCTCATGCAACATTACTCACTGATATTAAACCTCTCCCTTACTCTATTTTGTTACACTCCCTAATGGCTATAAGGTTAAAGTAACTTGTCCTGGTACTCTTTTCCTCTCTGCCACCATATTTCTTCCTGATGTCTTACTTGTTCCCTCCTTTCACTACAATCTCATCTCTTTGCATCAGTTGCTGGTACAGCTTAAGTGCAATGCGTTCTTTATTCATTATGCATGTGCTCTACTGCAGGGCCCTTTTCTGAAGAAGCTACTGGTTCTTAGTAAGCTGCAGAAGGGGTTATGCATTCTTCAGCCAGCTGACCTTAGTAATTCTGATTCTTCCACTTCTCTTCTCATAAATACCATGACTGCCAACATTAATGAAATGAATAAAAGCAGTTTCATCACTATCTTCCTGTGCGTGCTGTTTTTAGAAATCTCTACTTCTGCTTTATCTATTGATCATATGTGGCACCTAAGGTTGGGACATGCCCCTTTTTCTAAAATGAAACATATATCTTTACTTTCCAACAAGTTACCCCACAGACAGTCTTTTCTGTGTCCTATATGCCCAATGTCCAAGCAACAAAGACTCCCTTTCCTTGAAAGTTCTATTCACTCTACTGTCTCTTTTCAATTAATTCATGTGGATCTATGGGGGCCCTATCATACTCAAACATATAATGGATTCAAATATTTCTTAACTATTGTAGATGACTTTACTAGGGCAACATGGACTCATCTCTTATTTTCTAAAGCCAATGCTTTTACCATTCTAAAATCATTTATCTTTATGGTCCAAACTCAGTTCAATTCTCATGTTAAGGTAGTGACATCAGATAATACATTTGAGTTAGGGGGTAGTTCTAAGGCTGTATCCTTCTTTTCTGCCCAAGGATTTCTTCATCAGACTTCTTGTCCACATACACCCCCATCAAAATGGTGTAGAGGAAAGAAAACATAAACATCTTCTTGAAACCGCTAGAGCACTCCTTTTTCAATCCAAACATCCACTCAAATACTGGGGAGAATGTATTTTAGCTACTACTTATCTCATAAATAGATTCCCTTCCCATATACTTCATCACAAATTACCTTTTGAATTGCTGCATGGTTCCTCTCCTTCTTTTGAACATTTAAGAGCCTTTGGATGCTTGTGCTTTGCTATTGTGCCTAAGCCATATAGAGATAAATTTAAATCTAGGACAAATTCCTTTTGTTTTTGTTGGGTATAGTCCAGGAAAGAAAGCTTATAAGCTGTTAAATTTGTCTACCTCAACTATTTTTCATTCTAGGGATGTGGTCTTTCATGAAAACCTCTTTCCTTATTCTGATTCCTCTGCTGCTCATTTATTTCCTCCTCCTGTATCTCCTACTGCTACTATTATACCTGAATCTCATTCCACTTCAAAAATTTCTCATGTATCTCCTCCTTCTTCTGCTCCCTCCTCTAGTTCTACAATTCCTCATTTTGTTTCTGATACTCCTCTCAGAAGATCTGAGAGACCATCTAAAACCCCTATCTACCTCAATGATTATGTTTGCACCTCAGTTTTCAGTTCTAAGAATTGCTCTTATACTCCTGACACAAGCTTGGTGGAACCTCAATTTTATCATCAAGCTACTTCAGACCCTGCATCGCAGAAAGCTATGATAAAGGAGTTTCAGGCCTTGGATGCCAATAACACTTGGACTATTGTGCCACTCCCTTCCGGAAAGAAAGCAATTCCTTATAAATGGGTCTACAAAATTAAACAAAAGGCAGATGGGTCTGTTAAAAGATATAAGGCCAGACTAGTCATTAGGGGTGATAGTAAGGAGTTGATTTTACTGAGACTTTCTCTCATGTAGTTAAATTGACCACAATTAGATGTTTGTTGACCATAGCTGCTAAGAGAAATTGGACAGTTTTTCAATTAGATGTCAACAATACATTTTTGCATGGACATCTTGATGAAGAGGTATACATGAAAATTCCACCTAGTTTGAGTGTCCAATCCTCTCCTTCTGGGCCTGTTATTGCCTGCAAGCTTAATAAGTCTATATGATCTTAGATAAGCTTCCAGGCAATGGTTTGCCAAGTTGTCCTCTGCACTTCAATCTAAAGGTTTTCAAACAAGTATGAGTGATTACTCATTGTTTATAAAATTTCATGCTAACTGTTTAACTGTGGTAGCAGTCTATGTAGATGATATACTTGTCATTGGTGATGATTTATCAGAGATTACTGCTTTGAAGAGTTTTCTGGATAATCAATTTAATATCAAGGATCTTGGTGAGATCCACTATTTCCTTGGTTTGGAAGTTCTCAAACAGTCTAATGGGTTTCTGATCAATCAGCATAAGTTCCTTGTAGACCTTCTTTCAGAATTTCATTGTTCAGTTTTTTCTCTTGCGGTCTCTCATCTTGATCCTCACTCCAAACTCTCAGCTGATGTTGGGGATCTGCTGTCCGATCCTTCTGTGTATAGAAGATTGGTGGAGAAATTGAATTTTCTCCAAAACACTAGGCCAGACATTTCTTTCACTGTCCAACACTTGAGCCAATACATGTCTGCCCCAAGGATGCCCCATTTGGATGCAGCCTATCATGTACTTGGTACTTGGCTGGGACATAAGTTTGTTGTTATCCAATTCTTCTGATCTTGCTCTTCATGGATTTTGTGATTCTGACTGGGCTAGTTGTGCTGATTCTCGAAGGTTTGTTAGTGGTCTGATCCTCTTCCTTAGTGGTTGCCCTATTGCCTGGAAATCTAAGAAGCAGCCCACCATTGCCTCATCCTCTGCTGAGGCTGAGTATAGGGCCTTGCGGCTGCTAGTTGCTGAGGTGACTTGGGTTCTCAGACTATTGACTGAGCTTGGTGTTGCTAATCTTATTCCTGTTGATGTTTATTGTGATAGCCAGTCTGCAATACATATTGCAAAGAATCATGTTTTTCATAAATGGACGTAACATATTGAAGTGGACTGCCATTTTGTGAGGGATGCTCTGAAGTCAGGGGTTATCACTTTACATTCTATCTCTACCTCCCTACAAGCTACTGACATTTTTACTAAATTTCTGTTGAGTGTTCATCAACAGGCATTTATCTCCAAGCTTGGAATGGCTCCCCCTTCCAGCTTGAGAGGGGGTGTTGAAGCCCATGAAGAGAATGAAGAGAAAAGGCCCAAAGTTACCAGCCCATATTAATTACACTGATCTGATCCGATCCATTAGTAAATAATATAAATAGAATATTTTTCATTATTTTGTACATACAAAATTTCATTCTTTCCATATAATAAAAATATTTTCCATTTTACTCTTGTTTCTCTGAGCTCATAGAAGCTTCTAGGTTTTCTTCTCTAAGCTTGTGCACTGTGAAGAATCTGTAAGTTTTCATGCATATATTCATGAGCTAAGATGACATTATCTTGAGATATAATAGACCAATTTGGTTGGAAATATTTTAAATAAAGCTTTCTTAATCTCCTCATTAGACACCTCTCTAATGAGTGAACTTATTCTGTGATTCCAGCAGACACAAGTGTGATTATCAATTCCAACTCAGAAGGCCTCGTCGTTTTAAAGAGCCTACTATAAAACCCTTTTATTTTTTGAACAATGCCTACCTTATCACTAACCCATGTTCCATCTTTTTTTTTTCTAAACTTTTATCAAGTTCTTCCTCTTCCTTTGATAGTTGACATACAACAACAAAAATTGTTCTAATCATGTTCTTTAAACCCTTAACCCGAGATTTTTCTTTCCAATAAATATCTTCATCTTTATAAGCAGCTGCTAATTTTTTCACACTCCTTTAATCTCGTAAGATCTACCATTGGGATGACCTTTCAACTCCTCAATTTTCTTTTTATTTCATTAATTTTCTTTTTAGAATTCGCATTACTTGCACGAAGCTAAGAAACTAAAGCATATTTGCGTCTTCACATTTTAATCCTCACCTTATCAAGAGAAAAATGCTGTATTTGAGAAGTGATCTTGAGTAAATTTTAAAAAATGCTGTATTTGAGAAGTGATCTTGAGTAAATTTTAAATCGGAAACCATTAAACAATGGAGTATAACGTAATGTTTACCCGTAAAACGATGAAGTTGAATTTTTAACGTGGTTTATAGACACGTGAATTAATTTGATCAAGAATATAAAATAATGAAGAACAAAAATACTCCACTGAAAAAATACAAGCCTAATTGTGAAATGAACTTCGCTGGAAGCAAGAATAAGAACAATGTATTAAATAGAAAGAAAGAATGTTGTTAATAGAATAAGAGTAAGTTTAACCTTTTCTACGTACAGATATTTCATTTCCCCAATGAGTACAAATTATTCTATTTATAGCTCAATTCAGGTGTCACGACCCAAATCTCAACATGTCATGATAGCGCCTATCACAGTACTAGGCAAGCCGACAATCACAAAGTAACTACACATTTTAATCTAAAAGCATGATATATTGAGTTTAATAGTAAAAATCTCATAAATAGCCAAAAGGAATAACTGCAACTCAAATATAAAATCCCCAAAGATCCGGGTGTCACCAAGTACATCAGCTACAAAATGACAACACAGTCAAAACTTCTAATGCAACTGTCTGGAAAGGTAGAACAGTACTAAATAAACCAAAAAAAAGAAGGACAGTCGAGGTATGCGGCGCCAAATCAGCTACCTCAAAAGTCTCCAAGCAGGTACTACTCCGAGTCTAGCAACCACCGAGTCCAGATGTAACTGGATCTGCATACGAAGTGCAGAGTATAGTATGAGTACAACCGGCCTAATGTACTCAATAAGTAAAAGGACAAACCTTGGGCTGGAAGTAGTGATGAGCTCAAAAAGGTAGAGTCCAAATTCAAATAATAACAGTACAAGTATAACATGGAAATGATTATGATACTTAGAGAAATCTCATAATCAATTTATACACAGTACGAAAATGTAAAGACATGCTTTCAAATTCAACGGTTAAGCTCAATACCAGTAAAATATACCAAGAATATCTAAGCATGAGAAATATCGCATCTCTATGTCTACATAAACAAATATTGTATCACAATGATACTACCATGTACTCACGCTTTCAGAGTTCTCAATCATAGCTGTCTCAACGCTCACTCATCACACTCAATCACTCAGTATTGTACGGTACCTGTACTCACTGCTGGTATGTCAAACTCCGGAGGGGTGGATCCTGCCCAAGCGCTAATAAAACCTGTTGCACTGTGGAACCCGATCGCATCATGAATCAATAATACCTACTGCGGCATGCATCCCGATCCCATCACGAATCAATAAAAACTTACTACGGCGCGCAGCCCGATCCCATCAATATCACTTACAATCCGGTTCTTTGGCCCCAACTCAGTCATCAATCTCTCCAGTCTCTCAGGCTCATTAATTTCATGCCAATCAGCCCAAACAATGATAACATGATGTAAAAATAAATGATAAAAGAGACTGAGATATGATATGCAAATGATAAATGTGCTGAGTATATAATTGCAGTTTAAGAAAATAATTCAATAGCAGAAATGACCTCAGCGGGTCCCACCAGAATAAGTATATATCCTAAAAATGATCTCTAACAAGGATTATAACTCAATTACTCTAACACTTAGGGATTAAATGGATAACAATAAGGTTTGACAACTACACGTTATCACGGAAACAACCGTGCAATCTTTACTCCAACAAGCCCTAGCCTCGTGAATCGACCTCCAAACGACTAGAATCTATCCACAAACTACTTAATACAATTAATACAAGGTATATGAATCAATTCCATATGATAAAGATAAGTTCTTTAACAATAGTCAAAAAGTCAACCCAAAAGTCAACTTTGGGCCCACGTCCCGAAATCCAACAAAATTTAAAAAATCAAAACACCCATTCAGAAACTACTCCAACAATACCAAAATCACCCAATTCTAACCTCAAATCGTCACTCAAATCCCCAAATCTCACTCTGCAATACATGGGTCAAAAATCCCCAAATTTTACCTCAAAAACACCAAATCTGTGAGGGAAATTCAATAGGTATTCAATATTAATAGATGAAAACTATCAAAAGTTTCTTACCTCTTGAAATCTAGTGAAAACCCTCTCAAAAATTGCCACTAGCCTAGCTTGCAAAGTCCAAAAATGAGAAAATCTTTAAAACCCTCCATTTTATGCAATCTGCCAGGCATTTCGCACCTGCGAGCCCTTTCTCCGCTTCAGCGGTCAAAACTCCGCTTCTGCGGAAGTCACTTATGGCCCGACCAGCCGCTCCTGCAGTTCCTTCCTCGCACCTACGGGCGCCCTTCTACGCAAATCCATCCGCTTCTGCGGATCTGTCCTTCAAGCCCCTCTTCCGCTTCTGCAATCTCTCTTCCACATCTGCGGCCTCGAATGTCCGGAATATTTCTTTCCCCTATGCTCCCAGGATTATTCCCTAAATCTCGCACCTACGACGACTCACCCGCACCTATGGCCACTCCCTCCGCAGGTACGATGACACCAAGCTTCAGCTGTTTCAACTATCATCTAAGTCCAAATTTCAATCCGTTTTCAATACGAATCTTACCTAAGGCCCCCCGGACCTCATCCAAACCTACCAAAAAGTCCTAAAATGCAATACGAACATAGCCAAAGCCTCAAATTACTTCAAACAACATCAAAAACATGGATCGCAGCCCAATTCAAGCCTAATAAAACTAATGGATTTCCAACTTCAACAATCATTGCCGAAACTTATCAAACCAACTCCGATTGACCTCAAATTTTGCACACAATTCATAAAATACTCAATGGACCTATTCCAACTTCCAAAACCAAAGTCTGAGTCCGGTAACAAAAAAATTAACTCTCGGTCAAACCTTTTAACTCTCCAAACTTCAACTTTTCTAACTTTCGCCAATTCAAGCCAAAATTATCTACGGACCTCTAAATCAATTTTCGGATACACTCCTACGTCCAAAATCACCATAAGGAGCTATCGGAACCATCAAAATGTCATTCCGAGGTCATTTACATTAAGTCAACATCCGTTCAACTCTTTCAATTTAAACTTCCAACCTTGGGACTAAGTATCCCAATTAGTTCCGAAACACTCTTGGAACCAAAAAAACAACAAACCCCGGAAAGTCACAGAACAATAAACGAACATAGAATAAGTAATAAATGGGAAAACGGGACTATAATACTCTAAACAGCCGCTCGGGTCGTTACATCAGGGAGGCAAGATCCCTAAATTAAGCTCTTCTTTAATATGAATAAACACCCCTCTTGATGGCTGCTTAACAGTTGAGTATAAATGCAAAGATTTCTGCTCATTGAATGTTGTCTTTTTCAACGATGTCTTCCCTTCAAACTTTCGTCCCCAGTTCCAATATCTTCGAAACTCACTTAGCACCGATCACATGTTCGTAACTGGTGCCAGCTATTTGCTGACTCATATCTTATTTGTCTTAACTACCACGTGTCTCGACGAGCATCCACCTGTTAGTCACATACAGAGCTCATAGAGTTGAAAGTCAAATAGCCTGAGCTATAGGATATTGTGACTGTGGTAGTGGAATGTGAGTCTACTTCCATGGAACAAATCAACAACCTGGAAGAAACCTTGCATTCCAAAACTGAAGAAGTTGTTGCGGCCGAGGAGAAGAGAGCAAGAATGGAGAAAAGACTTAAAAGGTTCATGGAGCAATACAACGAAAACGCAAAGACAAATACTTACCTTTGAAGGACCTATAACATCGTGAGGTCTGAAAATGACCAGATGCAGTTCAAAATAAAAAAGCTTTGAGCACAACTCCTAGATCAAGAAGACTCTTACTTCTTGAGAAAACCTATGCCATTTATCACATGAGAAAGAAAACTTCGGAGAAGGCCAAAGAAGTCACTATCAAACATAGACGACTGCATTGCTGAAACTCTTAAATTGAAGACAGCCTCCTTCGAGAATATTCCTACCCGGCCCACTGCTTCAAGCTCCTCGAGCACTTGTTTTGAGACCTTAAAAATCAAGGATGAAGATGAAGAAGAAGAAGGTAAGGACAAGAATGAAGGTACTGAACCGGATGCGAAACAACCTTCATCTTTACTAGATGCAACAGAGATTTCTCATCCTTCGGGCTCTGATGATGAAACCAACTAATGTAATTCTTTTTCTTTTGTAATTATGCCAACACCTCTATTGAGTTCGGCATTTTGAGAAATAAAAGACACCTTTTACTTAACTTTTGTGCAAATCTATCTCTTCAGTGATAAAGTTTGTAAATTTTTCTATATCCAATAACTTTAATATCGGGCATTCATACTTCCGATTTTATACCCTTTAACTATGAGGGTTTCATAAGAGAGGGCCCTTACGTTTACAGTGTTCTTGAGGAGGGCATGTCATATTCATTCCGGTATTTGAAGTTTAACTAACTTTCAAATGAAAAAGATCATATCGCATCATTTGGACAAGCAATAAAATAAAAACAAAAGGACTTAAATTTATTCCTTCCATTTCTAAAAGTACATTTACATGAGAAAATTATTTCCACGAGGCTGATCATGCAGTCCCTGGTCCTGACAAGATACATTGTTCGGTTCTAATAGTCCTTGATTTTAATGACACTTTTATTGCTCTGATATATAATAGTTCCCCCTAGTGTTCGGATGCTAAGTATGAGAATTCGAATACTGTAGTTCTTTTTGTTGTCTCGTAGTATGCTTTATGTTGCTGCCTCATTAAAAACCTTGCCAGAAAAACCCAATTGGGACAAAAACTGGACGAAGGAAAAAAGAGTACAGCATATACTTTCAGTATCATCAAGGATCTTCAACAGTAATACCTTTTGAGGTGAGTTACGTTCCAATTGTTTGGTAATTTTACTCCATCTTGATCTTCTAACTAATATGAACCTTTACCGGTTATAGTTAAAATCAGGTAAGGTCCTTCCCATGTTGGTCCTAGCTTTCCAGCATTGACTACTCGGCTACTTTGAGTCACTTTCCAGAAAACCAAATCTCCAACTTTGAAATATCGAAGATTTGCTCTGCGATTGTAGTATCTTTCCATCCTTTTGTTTTGTGCCACCATCCTCACATATGCTAAATTCTGACGCTCTTCAAGAAAATCCAACTTAATAGACATTGCTTCCTCCTTCTCGTTTTCCCTGGAGTACCTTATTTTCGTTTCCCTAATCTCCACCTGAATCAAAGCTTCTGCACCCTACACAAGGGAAAAAGGTGTTTCTCCTATGCTTGACTTTGTTGTTGTTCGATATGCCCATAACACTCCAGCAACTCTTCTGGCCAAGTACCTTTGGCATCTTCTAATTTATTTTTTGAGGTTTTGAATTATCACCTTGTTTGTTGACTCCGCTTAATTGTTAGAACTTGGATGATATGGGAAAGATGTGATCCTTTTGATCTTTAATCCTTCTAGAAATTTTGTGACTTCGAAACCTATAAATTGTCGTCCATTGTCACAAGTAATTTCTTTTGGTACTCTAAATCTGCAAATGATATGATCCCCAATGAAATCAATCACTTCTCGCTCTTTAATGTTCTTGAAAGCACCTGCTTCAACCCACTTAGTGAAATAATCAATTAAAACTAAGAGAAATTTTACCTGCCCCGGCCCTTGAGGTAAAGGGCCAACTATATTCACCCCCCACTTCATGAATGGCCACCGTAACATTACTGAATGCCGAAGCTTTGCTGGCTGATGCACTAATTGCGCATGATGCTGACATTTATCACATTTTTGTAAATATGCCTTTGTGTCTTGTTCCATTTGGGGCCCATAGTAACCAACCCTTATCAATTTAAGAACCAACGAGTCTGCACCAAAGTGATTTGTGCAAACCCCTTCGTGAACTTCTATCATCACAAAATCAGTCTCTATGTTTCTAAACATCGAGCCAACGGTTATTGGAAAGATCTTCAGTATAGTTGTCTATCAATAAGGCAAAAATGAGCAGTTTTAGTTCGTAGTTCCTAGGAGGCTTTAGAATCTTCAGAAAATTTTCCATGCCTTAAATATTCTATAAATTCATATCTCCAATTCCAGATTAGGCTGGTCTAGTTAACTTCGCAATATCCATCCACATCTAGGACTTAATGCAACAGCTAAACAACTGCATTGGAATCAACTCCTTTCATTTTCTTGGACGATCCTAAATTGGCCAACACATCCGCCTTCACGTTCTCTTTCCTTGGGATGTGAATTATCGACCACTCCCTGAATCAGGAAAGTAAAAAATTGAAGTTTATTCAAGTACTACTGCATGCGCTCTTCTTATGTGTCAAAGACCCCATATATATGATTCACTACCTGCTGAGAGTCATATTTTATTTGAATCACTTCAAAAGCTAGTCTCCGGGCTAATTCAAGTCCAACAACCAAATTCTCACACTCGGCTTTATTGTTAGTCAAAGTAACAATTCTAATGGCCTGTCTCGGGGTCTCTCTCGAAGGTGCGATTAGTATTATCCCAAGACTGGACCCTATTATGTTTGGAGCTCCATCCTTAAATAAGGTCCATAGACCAAAAACTGTTCCTGATACCAGAACTGCTTCTTTAGCATCTAAAACCATCATTCTCGGATTAAAGTCAGCCACAAAGTCGGCCAATAATAGTTGTTCGATGTTTATATTTTATATCCAATATACTAATTTCAACTATCTGTTTAGCGAACTGACCCAATAATTCAGGTTTGTGAAGGACATTCCTTAAGGGAATGATTGTCATGACGGCTATTGAATGGTAATGAAGGCAGGGTCTAGGATTTCGAGAAGCAACTACGAGAACTAGAGCCAACTTTTCTAGGTACGGATAGTGTATCTCTGCTCCCTATAGTATTTTACTATCATAATATGCAAGGAATTACGTACTTTCTTCCTTCCGGACCAGGGCTGCACTCACCGCAACTTCCGAGATTGCTAAATAAATTAATAATTATTCTACCTGATTCAGTTTAGAAATTAGTGGAGGATTGACACGTACCTTTTTAGGTCTCTAAACACTTTCCTACATTTCAGAGTCCACGAAAAATCATTCTTCTTTTTCAAAAGTGAAAGAAATAATGACATTTTTTCGATGTCCGTCATATAAATTTGCTAAGGGCCGCCAACCTGCCAGTCAACCTTTGCATTTCCTTCACATTTGTCAGTTGATCAGGTATATCTTCTATGGCCTTAATCTTGTCAGGATTCACTTTAATTCCTCTTTGAGAAACCAAGAAGCCAAGAAACTTCTTGGACCCAACTTTAAAAGTGCATTTTTCAAGGTTGAGCTTCATGATGTATTTTTTCAAAATATCAAATGTCTCTTATAGATTAGCCAAATGATTTCCTGCACTAAAATACTTAACCAACATGTATCAATATAAACTTCTATGGTTTTACCAATTTTTACATTTAAACGTCTTATTAACGAGCCTCTAATAAGTGGCTCCGGCATTCTCAATCCCAAAAGGCATTACAGTGCAATAACAACCAAATTTTGTGATAAACGAAGTTTTTTTAATCCTCCAGGTGCATCTTTATTTGATTATACCTGGAATACGCATCAATAAAACTCATCAATTCATGCCCGGCCGTAGCATCGATCATTTGGTCGATGTTTGACAACGGGGAAGAATCTTTAGGGCATGCCTCATTTAGATCTTTATAATCTATACACATTCTAAAATTATTATTCTTTTTAGGCACAACCACTATGCATGATAACCAATCAGTATAATTCACTTTACGAATTGAACCTATATTTAGAACCGGGTTACCTCCTCTTTAACAAACTTGTTCCTGACCTTAGCTATCGGCCATTTCTTTTTCTTCATCAGTGAGAAATTAGGGTCCAAACTTAAATAGTGGATAGACAGATCTAGTGGAATACATGTCATATCAGAACGAAATCATGTGAAGCAATCAAAGTAAGCTTTTACAAACTTATAATTTTAATCCTGAGTTGGGGACTCAACCCCATTCCCAGGTAAACCTTTTTATCCAGGAACTCTATCAACAAAGCAATTTGTTTCAGTTCCTCTGCGGTCGACTTTGTGGCATCTGTTTCTTCCGGCACCTAAAAGGATCTAGGAACCCGATAATAATTTGATGTCTTCTCCTCTCCAACAAATTCAACCAGATCTGGAAGGGCAGTAGACATCGGTTCTTTGTAGTTGCTATTTGCTTGTGCGTTCCTCCTTGCTATTGGATAAGGTGATTACATTCATTTCTTTTGCAGCAGGTTTATCACCTCTAGTCTACTTGATCCCATCCAATGTAGGGAACTTCGGTTGATGATAAGTTGATGGCACCACCTTCATTTCATGAATTCATGGCCTACCAAGGATCACGTTGTATCCCATATCACCATCCACCACCTAGAACAAAGTGGTTTTCACTATGCCTTCGGGCATCAAGATCTCCCCTCAGGTTTTTACACTCGTTAGGTTGAACCCGACCAGAAGCTTTGTTTCTAGAACTATATTTTTGGTTAACTATGCTTGTTCCAAAACCCTCAACTGGATGATATTGGATGAACTACCTGGATCAACCAACACACGTTTAATCCTAAAATCTAAAACATTAAGTGATATCACCAGAGCATCATTTTGCGGTAAAATAAGTCCATCCGCGTCTTCTTCAGTGAAGGTGATTTCATCATCTTCTCGAATTCTCGTGCCATGTGTTACCAATATCTTTGTCTTTTTTGCTGCTGATAATGTCACTCCATTTAGTTTAACTCCAGCAAAAATCGTGTTTAATATTAACGGGGTGACCCCACGGCCGGTTTTGTTGGTTCCGTCGCATCTCAATTTCTCCCATAATTTTTCTTGGCCCGGTCACTCATAATTGCTCTAAGATGACCGTTCTTCAACAACATTGCAACCTCTTCACGAAGCTACCAGCAGTCCCTAGTCTTGTGGCTATGCGTTCCGTGGAATTCACACTACAAACTAGGATCTCTTTGACTGGGATCTAATCAAATTGGTTTCGTAAATCTTGCCACCTTGATATTTCTTATAGCTTGAACCATTTCCACCAAACTAATATTGAAGCTGTAATCTGACAACTGGGGATATCCTGAATCTTGGGACCTTGATGGTTCTTTATCTTGTAAAGCTCTGCTACTCTGATCACGATCCTTTCTTCTATCCAATACAAATATTTGTGAAGACTGGAAACCTTTAGTTACATGCCCATCATCTCTTTCATAAGGCTGAAAAGAACTCCTAGAAAACCTCCAGTCTGCATCAAAATAACATTTGAATTTTTCCTTATTTCGATCGCGATTGCGACCTTTGGATGACACCAAAGAACTCAGTTGATCATCTTTAATTCTGACTTTTGATTCATAATGATTATGGACAACTTCCCATGTGGTTGCCTGAAACTCCAACAGGCTTTCTTTCAATTTCCTAGAAGGATCGGAGCTTAAAAGATTGAACCTTTGGTGAATGCTTCAGCTGCCCACTCATCCGTTACTGTCGACAACAACATCCTCTCTTTTTGAGACCAAATTACAAACTCTCGCGACAATTCAGATTCTCCTTTAGCAATTTTGAATATATCTGCTTCCCTAGCTTGAACTTTCCTCGCCCCAGCATGAGCTTTAATAAAGGAATCTGCAAGCATTTCAAAAGAGTCAATTGAATATCCAAGTGCAAAAGAGTACCATGTTAAAGCAACCCTTTGTTAGAGTTTCACCAAATTTCTTCAGCAAGACATATTTGATCTCATACGGGGCCAAATCATTTTCTTTTACAGACATAGGGTATGTTGTGATATATTCTTGCGGATTCGAAGTTCCATCATACTTCACAATATCTGGCATCTTGAATCTCTTCAGAATCAACTTTGGGACCGCACTTGGTTTGAACGGCAACTGCATATACTTCTTTGAATCCGACACCTTCAATCTGGTGCCCCCGGGATCTGATCCATCAGAGCATGGAATTTTTTAACATTTTGATCCATCCGATCATTCATTTTTCTCATGAATCTCATGAGCTCGATTTTAAAGTGATTATTTATGTTGTTGTCGTTCCCAAATCCATTACTTGCACCACCTGCTTGATTTTCATTAAATCCAAACTCCTCCTTCGAAGCGATGTTACCGATTCTTTGCGCTGTTTGATTTGCAGGCACATGTGGAGGGGGTCGAACTCCTCCATTGAAATTATTGGAGGCAATCCAAAGTGCTTGCTGGAGATGAGTCATTATCATGTCCTGTCTTGAGAGATGATTCATGATTTTCCTTTGATGCGCTATAAAAAGATTTTCCGTTTTGACAACAAGTTCGTCGCCATATCATCAGGTGTTGGATTTCTCGCATGTCGAGGATTTCGTTTTTTGCAAACCAGAGTCATCTCATCTCCGTCATGAGTTTCACTGGTTGAATCATCACATTGATCCCCATCACGGAACATATCCTCAAGCTCGTTGTTTGTACCAATATTGAAGGAGTTGTTCACATCATTAGTTGTCATATTTGGTTTTTACTTTACTGATGAAAAATGTCAAAATGCGTTAGAAATAGATGAATGGATCAAAGTAATACCATAATTGTCTATGCCCGCAATGGGTGCCAAACTCTTTACCCGTAAAACGGTACAGTTGAATTTGTAACGTGGTTTATAGACACGTGAATTAATTTGATCCGAGAATTTAAAATAAAGAAGAATAGGAATAAATTAATTAAAGAAACTTGAAGAAAACACAAGCTTGATTTTGAAATGAGCATCTTCAGAAGCAAGAATAAGAATAATGTATTGAGCAGAAAGAAAGAATGTTGTTAATAGAATAAGAGTAAGTTTAGCCCATTTTGCGTACAGATATTTCGTGTCTACAATGAGTACAAATTCTTCTATTTATATCTCATTCAAGGGGAAAAGATCCCCAAATCAAGCTCTTCTTTAATATGAATAAAACCCCTCTTGATGGCTGCTTAACGGTTGAGTATAAATAAAAAGATTCTTTGTAACGGTTGCTCATTGAATGCTGCCTTTTTCAACCGATGTCTTCCCTTCAAACATTTATCTTCAGTTCCAGCATCTTCGGAACTCACCTAGCACTGGCCACATATTCGTAAACGATGCCAGCTATTTGCTATCTCAGAACTTATTTGTCTTTACTGTCACGTGTCAACTCGACGAGCATCCACCGGTCATTCATCAATTTTACCCCATACACTTAAACGAGTTCAAGATTCATACTTCTAACCTAAAATTAACACTTTGAAGGTCTGGAACACTAATATCACATCTAATAAACACTCCTAAATTGGTCAGAGAAATCAGTTTTGACTAACTACAAATGCTTTTTGACTAGTTATTTGATTTTTTTTATAGGAGAGCAGTAAAAAAATTGATAAAAAAATAATACATGAAAACCGATAAATAAAGTATGTAATGTTTATAGATAAATAAAGTATGTAATGTTTATAAACCACTTGACCTAGGTTTCATAGTTTCTCTTAATTACACACATATAGTCAAACCTCTCGGTAATACACTCATTTGTTCCAAATTGTTTTGGTTGTTATAGTGAAGTGTTAAACTCAATTCAAGTAAAATAGATCAAATTCTGAATGATATGAGTAGTATGACCTCTCTACTTCTACATGCCAATGCACATGTTGTATGCGATGCAGCATACTAGAAGTCTCATGTACTCACACTCTCAGAATACTCAATCGTTCATTACTGTATATGGCCAATCCAGCCCCGGGAAGATCCACCCCATATATATATATATATATATATATATATATATATATATACACATACCTCGACTGATAGTCAGTTACTTAGTACTGTATACGGCCAATCCAGTCCAGGGGAAGATCCATCCAAAATATAAATGATTCGGACAAGATCCATGTCCAGGAAAAATTCATCTCTCAATATAATCAACTACGCTCACTGGGGCTGTGAAAAGACTTTGTAGAGGCTCCTTTAGCCCAAGCGCTATAATACGCCAGATCCAGGCATAAATCAATAAACATGCTGCGGCGTGCAGCCCAATCCCATAACTGTCACTCTCAATCAGGCCATCGGCCTTACTCAGTCATCAATCTCTCCAGTCTCTCTAGGGCTCACACTGTTGTGAAACTAGCCCAAAAATGATGATATGATACGGGAATAAATAGTAACAGAGACTGAGATATGATATGCAATAAATAAATATGACTGAGTACGAAATTTCAATGTAATTAATAAGTCAACAACAAGGAAACGACCACTATGGGTCCCAACAGTATCAGTATTAGCCTAAACATGATTTCTAGCATGATTGACAGCTCAATTACTTTATCACATGATGTAAATACCGATATCAACAAGATAAATCCACTATACTGTTTCAGGGAATCGACTAGGTCACAGTTCGTATGGTGCACGCCCACACACACGTCACTTGGCATGTGCGTCACCTTAACACCAACCATATAACACATAACTCGGGGTTTCGAACCCTCAGGGCTAAGTTTAGAAGTGTTACTTACCTCAATCCAGGCAAATCTCTACTCTGACACATCTTTTCCTTGCGAAACGGCCTCTGGATGTCTCGAATCTAGCCACAAACAATGCGATACGATCAACATGGGCTAAATGAATGAATTCCATAATAAAATACTAAGATCAAAAATCTACTCAAAAGCCGGCCCCCGGGCCCATGTCTCGAAATCTGATACAAGTCAAAAAACCTGAAAGCCCATTCAACCACGAGTCCAACCATACTAAATTTACCAAAATCCAACACCAAATCATCACCAAAATCACCAAATCAAATTCTCAAAATCTCTAGCCTCAAACTCCCAAATTCCACCTTAAATACATACAAACTAGGTTGGGAAATCAATGGGGAAACAAGATTATTGATAAAAAAAAAATAAGCACAAGGGACTTACCTCAAGAAACCCCTCGAAGATCCCCTCACTAGTGGCCCAAACCCGTGCTTGAAATGTTTAAAATGAAGCCAAAGTCGCAAACCCTTATTTTAAATAATCAGCCCAGCCTTTCCGCTTCTGCAGACACTTAACCGCTTCTGCGGCGTCGCAGAAGCGACCACTCACCCGCATGTGCGGCTTCTTCCGCTCTTGCGGCCCCTTACTCCGCTCCTGCGAACTCGGTTCTGCGAGCTCTATGCCGCTTTTGCGGGACCCACCTCCCTTGCCTAATTGCACTTCTGTGGTCCCCCCGCCGCATCTGCGGTCACGCAGGTGCGGCAAATCCCTCAAACCTACGACCACCTGCACACACCCCTCCAAACTCGCACCTGCGCAACCCAACCTGCACCTGCGAGCTCGCACCTGCGATCAAAGCTCTACAGGTGCAGTTACACCAGCAGAGTCCAGCTTCAGCAATCCCTTAACTTCAACTTTTGATCCATTAACCATCTGGAATCAACCCGAGGCCCCCAGGACCTCAACCAAATATACCAACAAGTCCTAAAACCTCATACGAACTTAGTCAAGCCCTCAAATCACATCAAACAACTTCAAAAACACGAATCGCATGCGAATTCAAGCCTATTGAATTTGAGGAATTCGAAGTTTTACAAACGACGCCGAAATCTGTCAAATCACGTCCGATTAACCCCAGATTTTGCACACAAGTCACATTTGACATTACGGACCTACTCCAACTCCCGGAATCGGAATCCTACCCTGATATCAAAAAGTTCACGCCCGGTCAAACTTTCAAAAAATCCAACTTTTGCCAAATTACAATGCGAACACGCTCATAAGTCCAAAATCATCCAACAGAGCTAATGAAACCATCAAAACTCCATTCCGGAGTCATTTACTCATAAGTCAACATCCGATAAATAGTTTCAACTCAAGCTTCCAGCAATGAGACTAAGTGTCTCATTTAATTCTGAAATTGCTCTGAACGCGAACCGATTACCTCGGCAAGTCACATAACAGCTATAAAGTACAAAATGAGCAGTAAATGGGGGAATGAGATATAACTCTCAAAATGATCGGTCGGGTCATTACATCCTTCCCCTCTTAAACAAACGTCCTCGAACGGGTCTAGAAACATACCCAGCGTCTCAAATAGGTATGGATATCTGCTCTGTATCTCCCGCTCGGTCTCCCAACTAGCCTCCTCGACTGGCTGACATCTCCACTGCACCTTCACTAAAGCTATGTCCTTTGACCTCAACTTTCGAACCTGCTGATCCAAAATGGCTACCGGCTCCACATCATTAGTCAAATCACCATCCAACTGAACCGTGCTAAAATCCAAAACCTGAGACGGATCACCGACATACTTCCGGAGCATAGAAACATGAAACACTGGATGCACACTCGACAAACTAGGTGGCAAAGCAAGCTTGTAAGCTACCTCCCTAATCATCTAAAGTACCTCAAACGGCCCGATACATCGAGGGCTCAATTCGCCCTTCTTCCCTAACCTCATAACACCCTTTATGGGTGAAACCTTGAGTAGTACCTTCTCCCAACCATGAAAGCAACATCACGATCCTTCCTGTCGGCATAACTCTTCTGTCTGGGCTGCACTGTGCGAAGCCGATCCTGAAACAATTTAACCTTGTCCAAAGCATCCTGAACAAAGTCAGTACCCAATAGCCTGGCCTCACCCGGCTCAAACCAACCCACTGGAGATCTACACCGTCTCCCATACAAAGCCTCATACGGAGCCATCTAAATGCTCGACTGTTAACTGTCGTTGTAGGCAAACTCCGTGAGCGGCAGAAACTAATACCATGAACCCTCTAAATCAATGACACAAGCGCGTAGCATGTCCCCCAATATCTGAATGTGCGCTCAGATTTTTTGTCCGTCTGAGGGCGAAATGTTGCACTCAACTGCACCTGGGTGCCCAACTCTAGCTGCATAGCTCTCCAAAACTGTGATGTAAACTGCATGCGCTGATTTGAAATGATGGACCCGGCACACAGTGAGGGCAAACAATCTCGCGGATGTAAATCTCAGCCAATCACTCTGAAGAATAAGTAGTCCCAACTGGAATGAAATACGCGAACTTTGCCGATCCACAATCAACCAAATAGCATCGAATCAACTCACGTAGCCCATCTACATTAGGCACACAAATCCGACCTTGCATCCTCAATATCCCATCATCCCCAATAGTAACATCTCTGGCATCACCGTGTCCTTAAGGACAAGAAAATGGGGATCATCATACTGGCGCTCTCTGATGCGATCATATAAGGAAGACCAAGAAACCACACAAGCTAGGACCCGGCTAAGCTCCGAAACATCTAATCTCACAAACTGGTTGGCCAAGGCCTGAACATCAATTACAAGAGGTCTCTCACTAATAGGAATGAATGCAAGGCTACCCATACTCACTGCCTTTCTAGTCAAGGCATCGGTCACCATATTGGCCTTCCTAGGATGATACAGAATAGTGATATCATAGTCCTTTGCATCTCCAACCATCTCCGCTACCTCAAATTTAGATCCTTTTGTTTGAACAAGTGTTGGAGACTCCGATGATCTGTAAACACCTCACAAGACACACCGTAGAGATAGTGCCTACAAATCTTCAACGCATGAACGATGGCAGCCAACTCCAAATCGTGAATAGGGTAGTTCTTTTCATAGGGCTTCAACTGATACGAAGCATAAGCAATCACTCTACCTCCATGCATTAAGACACACCCAATACCGATCTGAGAAGCATGACAATGCACTGTATAAGAGCCTGAAGCTGAAAGGCAAAACTAGAACTGGAGCTATGATCAAGGCAGTCTTGAGCTTATGAAAGCTCTCCTCACACTCATCCGACCACCTGAAAATAGCACCCTTCTGGGTCAATTTGGTCAATGGAGATGCAAGACAAGAAACCCTCCACGAAGCGACGATAATAACCGGCCAAGCCGAGAAAGCTCCGAATCTCCGTAGTTGAGGACGGCCTGGGCCAACTGTGAACAACCTCTATCTTCTTCGGATCCACATTAATCCCCTCACTAAACACCACGTGCCCCAAGAATGCCACTGAACAGCCAAAACTCACGTTTGGAGAACTTATCATAAAGCTTCTCTTCCCTCAACCACCGCAACACAATCCTCAAATGCTGGGCATGCTCCTCCAGGCTACGAGAGTATACCAGGATTTCATTAATGAACACTATGACAAATGAGTCAAGATAAGGATGAAATACACTGTTCATCAAATACATGAATGCTGCTGGGGCGTTGGTCAGCCCAAAAGACGTCACAAGGAACTCATAATGATAATAACGGGTCCTGAATGCCGTCTTTAGAATATCCGAGTCCCGAATCTTCAACTGGTGATACCCACTCTTCAAATCAATCTTAGAGAACACCCTCACTCCCTGAAGCTGGTCAAATAGATTATCAATGCGCGGCAAAGGATACTTGTTCTTGATTGTTACTTTGTTCACCTGCCTATAGTCGATGCACATCCGTATAGTACCATCCTTCTTCTTCACAAACAGAATCGGTGCGCCTCAAGGCGACACACTAGGCCTAATAAACCCCTTATCAAGAAGTTCCTGAAGTTGCTCCTTCAATTCCTTCAACTCAGTTGGTGCCATACGATACGGAGGAATAGAAATGGGCTGAGAGCCCGGCACCAAGTCAATACCAAAGTCAAATATCCCTATCGGGTGGCATGCTCGTTAAGTCTGCAAGAAACACATCCGGAAAATCTCGCACCACCGGAGCATAATCGATAGTAGAAGTATCAGCACTAACATCCCTCACAAAGGCCAAATAAGATAAACAACCCTTCCCAACCATCCGGTGGGCCTTCAAATATGAAATCACTCTGCTGGGAACATAGTCTAGAGAACCTCTCAACTCGATCCTTGGAAACCCCGGCATCGCTAACGTCATGGTCTTAGCGTGACAATCCAGAATGGCATGACATGAAGACAACTAATCCATACCCAAGATCACATCGAAATCAACCATACTAAGCAATAAGAGATCAACTCTAGTCTCCAATCCCCCAATAGTCACTATGCACGACCCATATACACGGTCCACAACAATAGTGTCGTCCACTAGCATATATGCATGAACAGATGAAACTAAGGACTCACGGGGTATATCCAGATAATGATCAAAATATGATGATATAAACAAATAAGTGGAACCAAGGTCAAATAAAACAGAGGCATCCTATGGCATTCTTAGACAATACCTGTGATCACTGCATATGAAGCAACAGCATCTGGTCTGGCAGGAATAACATAGAATCGGGCCTAGCCGCCACCTGATCGGCCTCCCTCTCTTGGGCGACCCTAGCTGACTAAGCCCCACCGTGAGCTGGCTGGACAGGTGGTGAAGTGACTAGTGCTGAATTTGTAATGACCCAATTCTCCACACTCAAAACAACCCCTCTCTGAATATGGTGACAAGTATTGAGGCGGACCCCGAGAACCAGAATACAGGCTAGAAGCACCCGGTGTAGATGAACCCTGAACTGAAGAAGCATAGGACGAACTCTGAGCTGGAAGAGCACTAAGAGATGACTGACCCTGATGAGCACTGTATGAACCATGGCTGGATAATGCACCACGGTGAACTGGATGAGCCGTTTGTTGTGCCTATAAGGACGACCTCTGTTGTGGTAGAACTGAACCCCAGAAGGAGCACCGCTGAAATCACCCGAGCTATGATGCCTCTTGGCCTCCTTCTCTCTATTCTCTTGGCTACGGACAATCTCTATCAACCGAGCAATGTCAACCACCTCGTCAAAAGTAGCACCAGACACCCTCTCCCGAGTCATAAGCAACCGCAGCTGATATGTGAAGCTATTAATGAACCTCCTAATACTCTCCCTATCAGTGGGAACCAACCAAATTGCGTGACGAGCCAACTCAGAGAGCCTCATCTCATACTGCGTCACAGACATGCCCTCCTGACATAACTACTCAAACTGTCTATGCAGCTCCTCCCTGCGAGACTGCGGCATAAACTTCTCCGAGAAGAGAACGGAGAACTCCTGCCATGTAAGTGATGCTGCACCAACCGGCTTGTGCCTCTCATAAGCCTCCCACCATCTGAAGGCAGCCCAAATAAACTGAAAAGTAGTGAACGAGACCCCACTGGTCTCCAGAATACCCCCAGTGTGAAGAATCCGCTGGCACTTATCCAAGAAACCCTAGGCATCCTCTGACTCAGCCCCGCTTAAATGATGGAGGCTGAAGTGTCCCAGTTCTCTCAAGTCTCCTCCGCTCATCATCAGTCATAACGGGGACCACCTGGACCTGAGCAGTTGCAACCGACTGGGCTAGTAGTACCCCCGGTGTCTGAAATCCCTGCATCACTTGTTCTTGAGTACGGGGCGGCAGGGTTATGATTACCTCCTCCTTCCTGAGAAGTGGCTAGTGCGGCCTGAGCAGAAACCACCTAAACAAAGCCAGTGCAAATAGTCAATATCTAGGTCAACGCTTCCTGAGGCCTGGAATCACAATGAGCACAGCTGGTGTATGAGTTGGCCTCACTGGCTCAACCACATCTGGAACCTGCTCCTGAGCTGGAGCAACTGGTGGATCTGCAGGTGCTGCTCTAGCTGTTGTACGAGCTGCACCTCTTCCCTTACCGCGGCCCCTACCGCGACTTCGGCCTCTCGTGGCCCTAGCTGGTAGTACTAGTGGCTGTCCGTCCTGTCTGGTAGCACGTGTCCTCACCATCTGTGAAAGAATAGAATACAAATGTTTAGTTACCGAAATCAAAAAATCCGCACGACAAAAATACAAGAATGTGAAGTTTCCTAAGGTTTCGACAGCCACTCGAAGATAAGTACAGACGTCTCCGTACCGATCCGCAAGACTCTACTAAACCTGTTCATGACTCGTGAGACCTATGTAACCAAGGCTCTGATACCAACTTGTCATGACCCAAAAACCTAACCTGTCGTGATGGAGCCTATCGTGGTACTAGGCAAGCCAACATTTCAAAATATTTCTAACACTTTAACAGAAAACGAATTAAAGCAGTTTAAACAATAAAAGTTCTCAAAAATGGGATAGAAACCCAAAACACAACACAGAAGTTCCCAACTATCAGGGTGTCAAAGAGTACATGAGCATCTATACATCACAAGTTTGGAAAATACTATCTATGATAGTCTAAAACTAAATACAATAAGCGGAAAGATAGGGAAGGAGAGGCACAATCTGCGAAACGCCAAGCAGCTACCTCGATAGTCTCCGAGAATCCAAACTCCACAATTCAGCAATCGCCATGATCGGAAGCACCTGGATCTGCACACAAGGAGCAGGGTGTAGCGTGAGTACAACTAACTCAATAAGTAACAAATCTAACCTTTGGACTGAAAGGTATTGACGAACTTAGCAGGTATAGTTCAACATAGAAATAACAGTACAGGAATGTAGGCATGCTTCCAAGTTCAACAGTTAATCTTAATTCAGGTAAAATAGATCAAATTCTGAATTATATGAGGAGTATGACCTCTCTACATCTATAAATGATTCGGACAAGATCTATGTCCAGGAAAAATCCATCCCTCAATATAATCAACTGTGCTCACTAGGAGTGTGTGCAGACTCCGGAGGAGCTCCTTCAGCCCAAGTGCTATAATACGCCAGATCCAGGCATAAATTAATAAACGTGTTGCGGCGTGCAGCCCGATCCCATAATTGTCACTCTCAATCAAACCCTCGACCTCACTTAGTCATCAATCTCTCCAGTCTCTCTCTCTCTCGGACTCACAATGTCATGAAACTAGCCTAAAAATGATGATATGATACAGCAATAATAGCAACGGAGACTGAGATATGATATGAAATGAATAAATATGACTAAGTACGAAATTTCACTGTAATCAATAAGTCAACAACAAGGAAACGGCCACTATGGGTTCCAACAGTACTAGTAATAGCCTAAACATGATTTCTAGAATGATTGACAACTCAATTACTTTATCATATGATGAAAATACGGATATCAACAAGATAAATCCACTATACAGTTTCATGGAATCGACCAGGTCACAAATCGTACAGTGCACGCCCACACACACGCCACTTGGCATGTACGTCACCTCAACACCAATCATATAACACATAACTCGGGGTCTCGAACCCTTAGGGCCAAGTTCAAAAGTGTTACTTACCTCAATCCAGACAAATTTCTATTCCAACACACCTTTGCCTCGCGAAACAGCCTCTGAATGCCTCGAATCTAGCCACCAACAATGTGATACAATCAATACGGGCTAAACGAATCAATTCCATAATGAAATACTAACTTATTAATCAAAAGTCAAAAATCGACTCAAAAGCTGGCCCCCGGTCCCCGGGCCCACGTCCAACCATACTAAATTTATCAAAGTCCAACACCAAATCGTCACCCAAATCACCAAATCAAACTCTCCAAATCTCTAGCCTCAAACTCCCAAATTCCACCTTAAATACATATAAACTAGGTGGGGAAATCAATGGGGAAACAAGATTATTGATAAAAAAAAAATGAGCACAAGGGACTTACCTCAAGAAACCCCTCGAAAATCCCCTCAATAATCGCCCAAAGTCGTGCTTGAAATGTTTAAAATGAAGCCAAAGTCGCAAACCCTTGTTTTAAATAATCAGCCCAGGCTTTCCGCTTCTGCAGACACTTAACCGCGTTTGGGGCGTTGCAAAAACGACCACTCAATCGCATCTACGGCTTCTTCCGCTCTTACGGCCCCTCACTCCGCTCCTGCGAACTCGGTTCTGCGAGCCCCATGCCGCTTTTGCGGGACCCACCTCCCATGCCTAATTGCGCTTCTGCGGTCCCCACACCGCATCTGCGGTCACGCAGGTGCGGCAAATCCCTCGCACCTCCGACCACCTACACACACCCCTCCAAACTCGCACATGCGCAACCAGCCGGCACCTGCGAGCTAGTACCTGCGATCAAAGCTCCGCAGGTGCGGTTACACCAGCAGAGTCCAACTTCAACAATCCCTCAACTTCAACTTTTGATCCGTTAATCATCCGAAATCAACCCCAGGCCCAAGGAGCTCAACCAAATATATCAACAAGTCCTAAAACCTCATACGAACTCAGTCGAGTCCTCAAATCACATCAAACAACTTCAAAAACAAGAATCGCACCACAATTCAATCCTATTAAAACTAAGGAATTCCAACTTCTACAAACGATGTCGAAACCTATCAAATCACCTTCGATTGACCCCAAGATTTTGCACACAAGTCACATTTGACATTAAGGACCTACTCCAGCTTTCGGAATCAGAATCAGACCCCGATATCAAAAAGTTCCCTCCCGGTTAAACATTCAAAAAATTTAATTTTCGCCATTTCAAGCCTAATTCTACTACGGACCTCCAAATCACAATCTGGACACGCTCCTAACTCCCAAAACACCCAACGGAACCATCAAAACTCCATTCCGGAGTCATTTACTCATAAGTCAACATCCGGTCAACCTTTTCAACTCAAGCTTCCAACATTGAGACTAAGTGTCTTATTTCATTCTGAAATCCCTCTGGACCCGAACCGACTACCCCGGCAAGTCACATAATAGCTATAAAGTACAAAATGAGCAGTAAATGAGGGAACGGAACTACATCTTTCAAAACGACCCGTCGGGTCGTTACAAGAGACAAATATTACAACATAGAGAGAAAATTAGTTTTAAAAAAAAATTAATTTTTATAGTTATAGAGTGGTCTGACTGCATTTTTTCTCTATTAATTGTGATTTTTTTTGCGGAGTCGAAGACGAGAGGAAGCATTAGAATGAGCACATACATTCAGTAAGCAATGGGTATGTGTAGATATGAAGCACTTTATTCCTTAAAATGGAACTTTTCGATGCTATATATATCAAAATTAGTCGAATCTAAAAATAAACACAAGGTGAAAAAAAAAGCAAGCAGTGAATAGGAGAGATACCTATACTTGAAAAACATTGTCCATACAAAAAATACTTAAGAAAAGGAACATTGACGCTTGGCAGGCAACTGACTTGAAACGTGTTCTCTTGCAGTATCTTTTTAACAAAACACAGCCACAAGTTGCTTTTGAAACTTGGATAATGTGTTCCTTCTGCAATCTGCATAAAGACGTTGCAGAGGAGTTGAATATTTGATATTTTTGACACAAAGGTGGCTCTTTTCTATTAGATAACGTGTGATAGTTGGCGCGTTATTTGATCGTCCCATCTAATTTGTACCTGTTTTTTAAATTTTTTTTAATTTGTATTTACTTTTAAAATAATTTTAGGTCTTTTTTTGCTCTTTTTTCTTGTTCTTCTTCTTTTTAGGGTGAGTGATTTTATATGGTGTTTGTGTACATATTTTAAGATAATTTATTATATTTTACAGTAGTGATCTATTGTGGCGCTTTTTCTTTTAGCTATTGCTTACGGTTTCTTCTTCTTCTTCTTCTTTTTCTTAATTACAAAATGGGTTCATTTGAGCTCATTTAGGTAGATTTAGGTACTAAATCGTATATTGGATTGTTAAAATTCGAAGAACAAGTTTATGTTCTGAGCAATTTACACTTCAGGCCTATTTGGCTTTAAGTGCATAAAAACGTTGGTTATACTTCAGACCTTATGGCCTAAGTGTATCTGAAGTGTAATTTTTCACTTCACACTTATTGGCTTAAGTGTAGGAACACGTTTGTTGTACTTCAGACCTTTTGGCATTAAGTGCATCTTAAGTGTAATTTTTTGCTTCAGAATTATTGGCCTTAAGTGCATGAAACCATTGGTTACACTTGACCTATTTGGCCTTACGTGCATCTGAAGTGCAATTTTTCACTTCAGACTTATTGGTCTTAAAGTGTAGGAAAATGTTTGTTGCACTTCAGATCTTTTGGCCTTAAGTGCATCTGAAGTGCAACTTTTCACTTCAGACTTATTGGCCTTAAGTGCATGAAATCGTTGGTTGCACTTTAGATCTATTTGGCCTTAAGTTCATCTGAAGTGCAATTTTTTCACTTCAGACTAATTTTTTTTAACTTCAGACCCGATAAGTTTGAAGTTGATCGTAAAGTGGGTAGGCTTGCAAACTGCTTTGCAAAGTGAGTATAGCTTCAATTATAACCATAAAACCAGATATAGATGCAAAAGCCCCCTTTTATTTTGAATTAGTCAAATTACCCGCGCTTTGCGCGATTATAAGAGAAGATAATAAATTTTACATATGAACTCATAGTAAAATTGATCCATATATAAGAGATAAAACATTTGTGCACATGCGTACAAATAAGTATATTTACTCTATCTAACTCCACAACTATATGTGTCACCAATTCTCAAATTTATTTGATTCAAATTCTATAAGTTAAAAAATGATTACTGTAGTAGTTTGATGTTCATGCACTTCACTACTCCGGTTACACTTCTGAGTCAGCTATTATATGGTGCACATGTTAATTTATCGATGCAAGTTTATATAAATGTAAAATGAGTCTGACGTTGAATAGCTTACGTATTCATTGATGTAGAACAAACATAATTTACAATTAGGAATGCTACTTAACGGTCCAGATATAGGCCTATGATGTCAACTGAATTATCATACGACTCGCATTTTGCTACATAGGATTTGGCAAACTTGTTTTTCTTTGCCGACGTAAAACTCTAGCAACCGCAAAAGTAGAAACTCAATCTAATTCAATTGCAGAATGGCAACAACCAGACGACCACTGTAGTCAGAAAGAGAAAAAGGTAGTATTAAATTACTAAAGCATATTTATGGGAAAACGACAATATTTTGCTATTTGAAAATGCACTTATTGACAATAAAAAGCAAAAACTGGAATAGAAATGAAAGAAGGCTAACTAATTCCAACTCTCGCGAAAAAAATAAGGAACAATCCCCACAAAAGCTCTTAATTAACTTTTTCAGTTTTCGGTTCAGCATCGCTTCTACTTCCAGTTGCAGCACCAATGGAAGGACCATCTTCATCCATAGTAGCTCCACCAGCACTGTCTTGATATATCTTAGCAATGACTGGATTGCAGATGCTTTTCAACTCCTTTATCTTGTCTTCAAATTCATTAGACTCTGCAAGTTGGCTACTCTGTATCTTCCCTCTCACTTCAACACAACTATTCATCACCAAACACCGCACTAAATATGCAGCCAGATTCTTGTCCAAAATCAAATGCAAGCATTGCTTAACAGTATCCTGGAAATCTACCCCATCTACGGAGACGCCTTATGCTCCAGTCTCCCACATTGTGTCATAATATGACATTGAAAAGAAAAAAAGTAAATTATTGATCAATGATTTGCTCAATAGCAATATCATATTTAAATAGAAAAGTAGATATGCGAGAAATAACTAAAAGAGAGGGAGGCAACTAAAAGCACAACACAAGAACTGTAAATTAATAAACAACGGTTAAAAATACTGTTTGGTGTTAAAATTAATACTACATCCATAATACATTGAATTCAGCAAACTGAAGGAAGAAAAAAGTGAAAGAGAGAAAGATTTATGCGAGAAGAGATAAATACAAGCTTTTACGTGTCCCCTTCCTATCAAGGGATGCATAGTGCCTCCTAAGATCACAAAAAAAATTGAAGATTTATGAGATATTTTTAAAATAGATAGAACATCTTGCGGCATCTTATATATGCACAAATAGTCTGGCAATTTCATAGTTAATAAAGTAAAGATGGAAGAAAAAGTAAAATGTATATCGTTTTCCCTGAAAAGCAATGCAGAAAGATGGTAACATGTGCCCAACATATTTTTCATCTTAAATTTAGTACGCCCCTTTAAATATTACCCTATTGTTCCTTCGGTTTCCTTTGTCTCAAAAAGACAGAGCTAACCAAAGATATGAGGAAGTGAGGAAAGAGAAATGGAAAGAAAGAGCTATCCAAAGATATAGGGGAATTGAGGAAAGATAATTAGAAAGAAAGTAACTATGCAAAACTTTATTCTGCAATGAAATTCCCTAAAGAACGGGAAAAAAGAGTTTTTTGAGAAGTTTATGGTTTTAAAAAAATACTAAAAGTCTAAGTTTAAAACATTTCTTTGTTAAGCTACTCAAGGATCTTACATCTTTTGATCTACTTAAGAAACTGTGACGACGAAAAAAGAGAAACAGCAGGTCTGGCCAAACAGTGATTGAAATTGTTCCTCAACGCAGGCTAACCAACTTTATCATTCAAAATCAGTTTGACATTATATATATATATATATATATATATATATATTTAGAAAATCATATATATAACGACCCGACCGGTCGTTTTGAGCTCTAGCGCGTCATTCGGCGGGTTGAGGCATTGAGTAGCTTCACTTCAGGTAGTATGACTTGTACGTGTGGTTGGAATTGAATTTCAGAAAGTTCGAAGTTGATTTAGAAAGAAAATTTTAATTTCGGAAGCTTTAAGTTGGAAGAATTTACTATTTGATTTTTGAGTAAACGACCTCGGAATCGGGATTTGAAGGTTCCAGTAGGTTCGTATGATAATTTCGGACTTGGGTGTACATTCAGGTTGAGTATCGGAATGGGTGTTTGGATTTTGTGAATTTTCGTCGGGATCCGAGACGTGGGTCCGAGTCGACTTTTTGAGGCGATTTTTCAATTCTTTGCTAAAGTCGTAGTTTCATTATTTAAATTAGTTTCTTATAATCATATTTACAGTATGTAATTGTTGTGGCTAAATTTGAGCCGATCGGAGTTGGAAAATCGAAGCAAAGGTCGTCTTATTGATTGATTAAACGAGGTTTGAGGTGTCTTGTCTAACCTTGTGTGGGAAAAACTCCCCTAGGTTTTGGCAGTGTTATGGTATTTGCAAAACATGAAGGCCATGTACGCGAGGTGACGAGTGCGTACTGAAGTTAAATATTGAAAATCCGGTTCTTGCTGAGTAGTTTTCTTTTAATTCCTTAACTGAGTTTCTCTAGCATGTGTAGTCATCATGTTTAGCCTAGTGTTAGCATGTCTACGTGCCTTAACTATTACTTGCAATTTGTGCAACATGCTTAGTTGAACTACCTGCTTCCTTGATCTTGTATTCAGTCTTTAACTGTAGGATTCCTTACTGTAAATTCGTTGTTCCATAGGTTATGAGTTGTATATTTATTTTTGAAACTACGAGACGGTACCTCGGGAGCTCCCCTGTTGCATATTTACTTTTGGTACTACGAGGCGGTACCTTGGGAGCTCCCCTGTTGTGTATTTATTTTTGGGACTACGAGGCGGTACCTCGAGAGCTCCCCTATTGTGTATTTACGTCTGCAACTACGAGGCGATACCTCGGAGTGCCCCTGTTGTTTACCTCTATTTGTGGTGTTGGTGTTGGTGTTGTTGTTGTTGTTGTTTCTTAACTTGAAAGAATCTTGTTTTCCCTCACGTGTTGTAGTTGTATTCTTGAATCCCATGTTGTTACTTTTCTATAAATTCTCATTGTTCACTTCTCAGACATTTCATATATTATTGTATCTTCTGTCTTGCCTCCTATTATTTCTAGTAGGGCCCTGACTTGACCTTGTCACTACTCTAATGAGGTTAGGCTTGGCACCTACTGGGTACTGTTATGGTGTACTCATACTACACTTCTGTACATCTTTTTGTTTAGAGCAGGTACTGATTACCCGACCAGGTACTAGTGAGCTAGCCCGTACATGGAGACTTCAAGGTACATCTGCCAACGTCCGCAGACCTCGGAGTCCCGCTCTATCGTTATTATGTTGTTTTCCTCATTCCTCATTAGACTTTGATGTACAGAGATATTTATTATTTTTCTCTTTGGAGCTTGTGACTTATTTCCACCAGGTTTTGGGAGTTGTATCTATTTTGAATCGCAGTTTTATTTATTTCATATGTTGAGATTTGCGTTTCAGTTTCATATTCTGTTATTCCGCATAATTGATAGGCTTACCTAATTTTAAAAATTAGATGACATCACGATATCCTACGGAGAGAAATTTGGATCGTGACAATATACCAACCTTTGCTTTTGCACTAGAATTCAGAAAATTCATTCCCCACCACGTCTTTTTTCTCTCTCCCACAGCGTAGCTTTTTTCTCGCCTTTCTTCTCTTCGTTGCCTTCTTTTGAGACTTCTTCTTTGTTTTCTTATTCAAACGCATCTTTAACAGTCACGCGTGAGTTTGTCAACTTTGGTTCTCCGCACTAAGGGTGGCTAATGGTCCGGTTCTAACCGGACCGGACCGGTTTGGGACCGGAAACCAGCCCGGACCGGTCCGGACCGGTTAGAACCGGACCAAATACGCGTGGGGGGGAGGGGGTAGGGGTCCGGTAGCGATACAGTGCGCACGTTTAAAACCGGACGAACCGGATGAATTTGGGGCCGGACCGGACCGGACCGGACCGTAACCGGACCGGTTTGCTGGGCAGATTTCCTTCTTTAATTTATAGCCGTTGGCCAACGGCTACATTGATGAAATAGTCGTTGGGCAACGGCCAAAAACGGCTCTTTGCAGCCCATAACCCCCCCATAACCCCCCTTAACTATTTTTTCTTATAAATACCCCATTATTTCATCATATTATTCACAAAAATCATCAAACTCTCTCTAATTCTCTCAAAATCATCTACAATATTGTTATTTTGTTACATTGGCTACTTGTGTAAATCTAAATTCTACAATTTTGGCTATTATTTATCAAGTTTTACTTGGAGTTGCTAACTTGCTATCAATTGAAGCTTCAAGTTTCAACTTCATCTCAATTATACAGCTATATTGATTGGTCGTTCCTATCTCTACTCTTTAATTATACTTTTGTGATATATTTATTTTATTGGTTGTTATTTTATTTGCTTATTGCTATAAATTATAGTTATGTCTCAAAGAGGTTCAATTGGAACTGGTAGTGTGGGGAGGGCACGTGGTCGTTCGGGAAATAAGGGTAAAGGATCAACACGTAGAGGAACATCAATATTATCATGATTTTAGCTCCTTTAACCCACTTGATTCACAAAATGTAGAAGCGGAATTTAATTATGAAACTGGGGTTAATTTAGAAGAACAACGTGAATTTGCGGCT